>JAOWBL010000010.1:3809777-3820809 GCA_028564865.1 Zenarchopterus dispar
TGTGTGTGTGTGTGTGTGTGTGTGTGTGTGTGTGTGTGTGTGTGTGTGTGTGTGTGTGTGTGTGTGTGTGTGAGATGGATGAAGACAAATGCAGGGGGAGTGGCTGATTGGAGGGAAACTGCATGTATGCCTTGCTGAAGAAGAGACTGACGAGACTGGCTAAATGGAGAGATGAGGAAGGCAAGCATTAATTACAAACAGCAAGGAGGGATAAGGAGAGGGATTAGGCCAACCATGGAGCACCGAATTAGTGAACAGAATAGAATTAAAGGCAGAAGAAATAAAAAAAGAGAGAAATGTTGACTTTAATTAGCTTTGTTTGAGGGGTAGTCATGTGTTCGCATTACATCTAGCTAAGGCTAGTTGTCATTAACATTCATAGAACAAGCCTTCAATGCAACCGGGCCATGTTGATAGCAATTACTTAAGCTTGACTAGTGCTGACATGCTGGGACACTATAGATAAAGATAGTCACTTGTGCTGCGGGGGCGACAGATGCCAAGGGAGTGAGTGATTGAAGAAAAGCGACTGAATATTCACTCCAACCGGCCTTAGCATGTCATTAACTTCTTCTCCAGCCCCGCACCCACCCTGACTGGACTTTATGAGCTTATCACATAGAGCAAAAGGGAATAATTACCCAAATACTATCCAGCACAGCCATCTTTAATCAAAGGAGTGTGTAATTACTGCCACACAAATTACTTCACTTCATTACTAGGCTGCCGTAACATGTCCGCCGATGGATTGTTCATCATTCTAGAGAGTATTATTTACTGACGCCACAGCAAACCAGGGGCAGATAAATACACAATTGTCATCAAGCAGGAAAGGAAAAATGGATGTGCTGGTTTGACGACCATTTTTCAAAGATGTGCATTAAAAGCCCAAAGTGCTGAGAGACATTAGAGGGCAAGTGAGACAACGGAGGAACTGAGGGTGACTGGGAGCATGTTTTAAAAAGCAACTTCCACATGATTAACTCCCTGCTCTCCAAAACAAAATCTAATTCCTGCACATTTACATTTATATTTGCATTCATTTACAGACATCCACACATTCTTTTATGGGAAGGCTTTGTTTCTTCCTCATCAAACTCTTCCAGAAAACATTTCTTAGGCATTTTGTTTTGGTGTGTACTTTAGCCCATGTGATGTGTATTTTCCCAGGGTCCAGTAGCAGACTAATCTTCTGGAGCCAGATGTGCTGGTAAAAGGCAAGCCACAAAGCCTCCACCACTAGACGTCTCTGCATTGCTTCTAACCAGATATGATGCTGCATCCCTGGGGGCATTAACTGAGAGCTTTCCTGGGCTCCAAATAGAACTATGTTCCTACTCTGGAGACAGCAGCATAATGGAGCAGTGTAAAGGAGGAGGACTAGTCAAACTTGTGGTCTATCATGCAAAAAACACTAGTACATCACTTTCAAAGGAAAATACACGTGTGTTTGGAAGTGATAATGGCAACCAAATTGTTTAGTCAAGCAATAACAGGGATGCTGAGTTCTCACTTGCTGCATCCTGATCAACAGTTTTCACCTTAAAGCAACATTAAAACATCCCAATAATGTATAAAAACTAAAAAACAAAGAGAAAGTACAACTCTGGGAACAGGAAATCAAGGAAAACACTACCTTTTTGTTCTAAAGTGTTTGTTTAATATAGAAAAGAGATTACTAAACTGCTCTTAAAACCTATTAATTACTGAACCATGAGGCAATTTTATCAAAAAAATATGCAGAATTTACTCACATTGTACATCCACTCTGAATCATTTAATTTTGCTCTATTTAAAAGGCAAAAAAAAAAAAAAAAAAAACAGTAACGAAAGAACAACAAGCCCAAAGTAGCAGTATTTCCATCTCATTTGAGTGGTGGTAATTGTTAAGTTGTCAAACAGGCTTCTGTGACAGCAGACAGAGCTGGCGGAGCTTATCAATAGAAAATTACATAGCAAAAGAACAATCAGTTTCTCCACTGTTACTCAGAAAGACTTTCCCAACAACAGAGGGATCAAAGTGGAGATGAAACCACCCCAGAAGGGGACTATTTACTGCACGTTTTCTTTGTCTTGGGAGGGAAATGTCAACGGGAACCCAAAAGAAAGAAAATGAGAAAGGAAGAAAATCAACTCAAGCCACGACTGCTCATTCTTCAAACATCTGACAACAAATCATTATGCCGTCACTACAATTGATTAACAGTCACCTGGTAATTGATATGAACAAAGGAAGGGTTGTTTTTATTTCATGGATCTCACAGGCACACGTCCTTTTGCCATGACAACAATAGAGATGCTCTTTTTTCTTAAATTACCACTTGTCTCTAAGGCAACCAGCTCAATTTATCAACTAATGATTAGGGCAATGGAATTAAAGCCACACAACTGCACAAACAAGGTCCCATTTTTAATCAGTTGGAGGATTTTCAAAAGATCACCTTTTGTTACACATGTTGGCTGATCTATCTATCCAACAGCTATTCTTGCTTAAACCTATTTAGGGTCACAGGGATCTGCTGGAGCTTAGCGAAAGGTAAGGGTACACCCTGGACAAGTCGCCACTCCATCACAGGGCCTTGTATAGCCAAACAACCACACACATCACACTCACACCTATAGGGCATTTAGAATCACCAAAGAACAAAATATGCTTGTTATCATGTTTTAGATGGTGAGGAACCTGCAGGCTACCGTAGGGAGAATATGCAAATTCCACACAGAAAGACCCCTGCTGGGATTTGAACCAGTAAACCTTCTTGCTGTGAGGCAACAGTGCAAACCATCAAACCAGTGAGAGGCAGCACCAGGTTTCAGTCGAAGATGGATATCACTTGTAAGCATGTTGCCAAATTCTTTTTCCCTGCTTTAGGAGATGAAAATAAATGTTTTTCACTCTATACCTCTTTGCGGTGTTTCCCCAGGTTTCCATTTAAGCTTGTTAACAAAAATGGGGGTGTATATTGTGACTCGTGAATATGACCTCTCCTACATGTTTTACTTGGTCAGGAAAAATAAAAAAGTGTGGACACATATGTGTCAAATTCAACTACAGTGTAGATTTCTCTCTTATTTGGTATTGACTCAGGCTGGCTCAGGTTTGGGCACTTCCAGACATTCAGGTCACATGTGCTACCCAGTAGGATGGCACCTATTTTCCTTTACATCATTTCCAGACCCACAGTTTTACTCTCACACCACTAGAGTTTCATCTTGCACCTCAGTTCTTAACATAGTCCCACTGTTATCTTCCCCAACACCAGGAAAAACTGAAAAATCAAAGAACATGATGACAACAGTGTGCTCTGAATAATAAGTAGATGGTGGTATCTTCTACTTCAACCGAAGTGTCAGTCCCAGGGCTCTTAGGGCTTAAACAGACCAGCTAAGATATGTTGGTTCCACAGACGGAACTGTGAGAGTAATGTTCTCTGATTTCTGTGGCGCATTTAACATGATTCAGCTAGTTGTGGCTCTGAACGGTTGGTCAGCAGCATAAATGCACTGCCAGAAGTGGTACCCTTACAGTTTTCCTTTAGTCTATACACTTCAAACTTCCTCAGATGACTCTACAGTTGTGGAGTTTGTCACTGGTGAAAAGAAGTATGATAAAAGAAAACACATCATTCAAATGGTCTCGAACTTACACAGAACCATTTTAACCTTATCCAGGTTCCACAAACCAGTTTACATCGTTTCTCATTTCCCATTGACACAAACACACTCACCCCAACACTACTTCTATCAATCAATGTACATAATATATTTCTACAAAGGAACACATTGGGAGATAACGTGGGGTTCAGTGTCTTGGCCATGTGCCCACTTTGACATGTGACATAGACAGGGATTGATCCACATATACTGATGACCCACTGAACCACAGTTGCCATATTTCCAGCTTAGGACTGGTGGAGCTGCTGAGGGACTACAGATACCACAGTCTTAACATTGATAACAGACCAAACTGAAAATACAACACTAATGACAACAAAACTGCACTTCATGAAAAAACATAGCTCTTTTAACATTTGCAGCAAAATGTTACATGTCTTCCCTAAGCATGTAGTAGAGAATGCCATTTAATTTGTTGTACCTGCAGGGGTAACACCATTAAACACAATAACTCAAAAAAAAAAAAAAAAAAAAAACAATTTGATGAAGATTTCTGGCTCTGTGCTGGGCACTACACTGGAGCCTATCTAGATGATTGTGCAACAAAAGTTAAATAAATTGCTCACCATAACAGACATGCTGTAGATCCACTACACAACAATTGATCTTTATTGAGTGACTTTATAATATAAGTATTTCTTTACATTATTACTAATATTTTTAAGTACAAACTATGGGGAGGAAGACTGGAAGTTAAGGTCGAGGCAGGTATGAGAGGACGAAAAGTGCAACCAAACCAACTCTTCATATCTGACACAATAGAGATTGCCAAACAAAGACTCACAGCCCTGCTTAACCAACTGAGAAGGTGCACTAGAAGAAGCCAGGGGAATAAACTGGATTTTCTCCACCAAATCATCCACACATGGTGTCATATAATATAATAATAAGATAAGAATAAGCCCACCCAGCGCTAACGATGAACAAAACTGGAAATGCACAAGGGAGAGGGAAACATCATATATCACTAATGCTCCATAACTAGTGGATTAAAGAGCTGACCACAACAGTGTCCATAACAATGGCAGACATCCAATACAAAGCTTGCTAGACAGACCAAGACTATGACACAATACACACTTCCAAGATAAATAAATTAACACACTCCATGAATGTCTGGTAGTACAAATGAACCAGCTGCTAATAGATGGAACCACCCAGAGTGGAATAGTGTACAGGAGCATCTGTATCAGGTATGGGTAATAAATCCCAAAAATGAAATGGGCGATATTACAAAGGACGGCAGAGAAGAAAAGAGCTATGATTCTGTGACTGATAAGAGACTGATAACCTGGTGATGACTAATAAGCCAATAGTCAGCTAGACAGGCCAACTAGATCTGTTTGAGGTCCAATTGGGGTCTCAAACAACATACAAATATCAACAGCACATTCCCAGTTACTGTTCTAGATAATTAGAAAAAGAACAGGAAAAAGAAGATGATCTTTTCTCATATTTTCTGGGTCTCCAGACATGCTGGTGATATCCAATTATATTGAAAAGCAGTGAAAACGTGGATTTTGCATAAAACATGCCCTTTTACATGTGTAAGAGTGCCAGCTTCTAATTACAGACTGCTCCAAATACACTTCAAATAGGTACTGGGAAGGGGAGGCTGAGGGTAAAGCGAGGAAAGCTTGCTTTTCAGGTCTTGATCATTGTCAATGTTTAGCTGGGACACCCACATGACCAAAAGCCAGTGTAGCAGCACAACACTAGATTAATGATATTGTTAGGTCATTGGAGGGTTATTTTGTGCTTCACAGTTCATGTATGTGAACAAATCTGCTGTAGAGCAAATTTATCAACTCCTGCTCCTCTCCTTGAAAAACAGAAACTGAGAGCACATGAGTAATACCTTTTGGCAAACCCTTTTACCTGTAATTACCCACAAAACTCTTAGCAAACAGGTGGCATCTCTCTGAATTGTGCAGCTGTTAAAATAAAGGATTGCATGCACATTATGTACCTTGCCTCAGGGCTACAGTACTGTGGCTATCGATTGCAGGGGAGTGTCACTGAGTGGAACCCACCATGGGGTCCTAACCAATAATAACACTTGCCTGTAAGATGGCAAGTGATGCTCTTACATATAGCATTTTCCATTTTTATCTGGGCAGAAAATAGTATGAAGTGAGAGTCTGGGAAAAAAAAAGCTAGAGAAAGGTTATGCAAATAAATATTTCTGTTGGCTTTTACAGAGTGCTTGCCCAAGTGTGTAGCTGCTTTTATGGATTTGTGTATGTGCATTAAGAAGAACAGTGACTCCCTAGAGTAAATGCAGAGTCTTAATGCTTCATTTCATACAGGGCTGCTCAGTTGGCAATACATTTCTGATATTTATGCCACTACCTTAAAACAAAGGAGATGCAAGGAATTTCATTTGTGCTGCTTTAAGTATAAAAAGATAGGAAATGGGAAAGAATTAGCTAATTTAACTATATCCTTTTACAATTTGGTTAAGACTTCACCAGCATCATAAGAAGGGAAAGTTTAGTGGTTGAAGGTCTCAAGTTCTTCTTGTAACAACAGCTTTGCTTCACCCAAAGAAAGTTCATTTCAACCATTTTAGCCAATTATCCAATCATATTAAAAATTGATGCTCATCCAAAACAGTCACCCCACCTCCACCACTCTCAGGCCCATCAGGCTAGAAAGTAGTCCTCACATGGGTACCATTACTTTCATTATGATGTTAGTGAAAATGAGGATACTTACATCAAGATGGAGACAATACATTTGCCTGTTGCTAGGGAACATAGTGATCTTAAATTTTTATAGAACATATTTGTCATAATGGTTGTTCTGAAGAACAGGCATCGTAACTCGAAGCAGCAACATCAAGAGCAGAGAAATTTGGCCAAGGTATGATGAAAGAAAAAAAAATGTTTCCTCCAAATGGTACTGCCTAGACAATGAAAAAAATATGAAGTGAAAAAGAGAGACAGAAACAGAGAGAAAGCATCAGAAAGAAAATAAGAGTGTGCTTTGGGCCATATTTTAGCATGAAGACCCAGTCCATTTTGCACGCCTGGCTTATCAGGTGTGGAGGTATGTCTGTAGAAAATAAGCAGGTGCGATAAATGAAAAGTTATATATTTTATTTAAGTCAATGCAGGTTTTGGATTTGAGTGAATTTGAGCAGTGGATGTGTTTGTGCTAGAATTGTGGTGGTACTGCTCTATGAGCACTCACTCAGAATGCACCTGTGCAACTCGTGCTTTGTGATATACAGGCTGCTGCTGGTGTACAAGCACCTTTTTGTTTGTGTGTCACATCAAGTGTACAATTTGGTGTTCATTGAGAGCAACATGTCAAAAGGGTTTAATGCCAATATCTGGCTCCCTTCTATGGCAAGTGCTGAAAATCAATACACCTGCATTTTCCTTTGAGAGTGTTTGGAGCAAAATAGGGTCACACAAACACACACACACTGCTCTGCTAGCCTGAAGTCTCCAGGACTATGTGTTGCCCTAGGCCTAAGCTACACCTGTCTACCTACACTTAAGTTGGCTACTAATATGTTTGATCCAGAGTGACAAGGTTGTCACCGCACAACCCTTACAGTTTTCTGTTGTGGAGACAAAACTTTTTCATTTTACTGGGGTTTGAATGACACTTTGTGACTTTTATCCTGGATTCTCACTTGAAAATCTCTTTTTTCTTTATTCTCTTTTTCAGTTACTGTTTTTGCTTAAGTTTATGTGACAAAAATGCTTGTTCAAGTTAAGTTCATAAAGATTTTACATATATGGATCTACACAGCTTCAGATCATCCCTAATTGACCTCCATTCCTCGTATTTATCAGAAAAAATAGTCATGTAATGAGTTAACCCCTCAATACCTGATACATACCTTTCTGACACCTCTGCACCCATGATCAAAATATTTTAAAAAGTTTACAGAAATTAAAAATGTTTTTTATAATTAAAAAAAAAAGTCCCAATATATTCATGGCAATAGATAAAAATACATGAAAATCATGAAAGAGATAATCGAGGGTGTTTTAACACTAAGAACTCAGAGCACTAAGACTGCTTTTTTTACATTACTATATTAAAACATATAAAGATTATAAGAATGTGCAATATATAGTATTTTATATCATTTTCTTCAGCAAACACTGGATTACCTAATCAAATTTTTTTCACCAACTGTATAAACACAGCTGAACTGAATTGTTTTTTTAAAATAACTTCCTATCTATTGTTGATAAAAATATTTAACAGGTCAAAAGTCAAAGCTCATTTTTATAAACAAAAATAACAGAAAAACTGTCTATTATGTGAGTTCTGAACATTTATTGCTACTTCTGGTTTAAAAAATATACACAATATAAATTTAATCACAACTTTAACTACACAACTCATAAAAATACCAAAAAAGGGCAGAGGATGTAACCTATAACAAACCCAACCACCCCACTCCCACCACTCATTATGTCCTTAGAAGGAGTCTATTATTCCCAAAGGAATTAACCAGGGGTGTACCTCTGTCAAAGAATTTAATCTCTAAGAGTTTATTTCAATATATAATAAGCACTGGAAATTTTTAAAAAATATCATTGTCTGTGCATTTTTTAGGCTTCAAGGGATTGATGATATCTACAGTTGAGTGGGTTTCAATATGTGTTACAGTACTGTAAAGTAGTTGTTAGACCATTACGACAGAAAATGGATGTAAGTGAACTGAAGCAGAATCCAACATAAAACAATTGGTATGAATAAAAATGATATTAGACTGAAGTTTTTTCAACCTGACAATCATATTATTAATTTACATGTGTGAGTTCAAGTGAGTGAAAGATAATTCTTTTTTGAAAATTTTTTTCTCTGCCTTCTGATCTGTTTAACAGAGATATCTACAAATGGCTCCCACACAAAACTCAGTTAAATATTGAAATCTTTGTAACAAATGGATCCTTCTGTCTTCTCAAGTGGTATTATTTTTAACCAGAAGGCACAACACTGCTTTGGTGCCTTTTCACTTAATCAGCTAAAATATTTATGAAGTTTCCATAAAAAAAAAAAAAGTAATATATGGTCATCATAAAGTAAATGGTTCTAATTACTTCTTTGAAATTCCACCAACAAGTTGTTAAATACTCATGTTCTCATTTTTTCCTCATTCCTGTCCATGCTATCTCATATCTTGAAACACTGCAAGCAATTAGTCCAAGTGACTTTATTCATTAGGGGCCCAGCCTAATGATTATAAAACTACACACAAGTCAGAAAGTAACCGCAGGGCTGTGTGGTGGGAGAGAGTGGAATGAAAGAGGGAAAAAAGCGACAAGGGAACGGGAGTCAGGGAAGAAGCAAAAGCTGGAGGGAAAGAGAGGAAAATGAAAAAAAAAGAAAAGCGTGACAGTGTGGGAGAGATGATGGGGATTAAAAACAAAATGGGGCAGGACAGTCATGGACAAAGTTGAATATAGCTGAAAAATATTACCAGGGACAAAGACAAACTCCCCTCCCAAATAAAATTATTGGAGTGCAGATGAAACTGTGTTGACCACTGTGAAATTAGAACAGATCATTTACATTGTGGCAGGTGGATAATCGCCCATCAAAATCAATTATATAAAGCACACACACAGCCAGCAAGCATGTGTATATTGTAGAAAATACATGACAGCAGATGCACCTATAAAAACCGAAAAACAAAATGTACAAATGCAGTAAAAAGTCTCTCAGGTGCTTAGCAAATGTGTCCACGCTTGGAAAGACTTCCGCCTGCAATGAAAACATGCATAGACTTTACTACAGTATGTTCCTGCTGCTCTCTGGCTCTCGTCAATCCACACCTGATGTTATCTGTAAGGGAGATTTATGCACTTGCTGGTGTGAATTTATGACAGACGGCCCCCTCAGTCAGGCGGACGCTGGCTAAGAAATTGCTTTGCTGAAAAAAAAAAAATATATATATATATAAAAAGCTGATTTGAAAGATTTATTTCTATCTATACCAAGGATGCATGATATATTCAATCTGTTCATTTGAGTGAAACAATCATTTCAGGAAAGGAAGCCTATGAGACATGATAAGGCTGAATTGGGTTTAGTGCCCCTCCATCCCCCCACCTCAATGTCTGTTTGCAGTGAGGCCTGAATGCACTTACTCAAATCTATTTGGTTGTCATTGTCTGCATTTGTGGCAAATAAAAAGGGTGTCGGTGTTGGAGTGATGCATCAGTTTCTGACTTTTGTTTGTTTTCCTTTATATTGATTGATTGTTACCTTGAATGTGAGCGTTGTGATGAGATCTTGGGACAAAAACACATGTGGCAGCTCATTGCTGTCGCCTCACCAATCAAACTGGTGAGCTCATAAAACAATCAATATTTCCCTTTCCCATTTATTTATTCATCTATTCATTGCTTTCATACAGCCGTGTGTTGTAGAATAGTAACTGGGAATCGTTTGTTACTCCTCTTCTGCTGTATGGACTATATACTGAAGATGAGCATGTATGTGATATGATACATGGTATAAACGCTGTAGCTACCAGAGAACAGAAACTGGTGTCTTTGAGCACCAGATGTTAGATGTCAGAGGAATAAAAAGGTTAGGGTCTGATTGAGTAGAAAGTCACTGCTCAAACAAAATCAAGCCCTGCAGGGAGCACAGGACGGACAAAAGTTAGCACTGCAGCCCCCTTGGGTGAATGCATATTCATCTACGCTTTCATACCAGACATGCAGAAGGGACTTAGGGAATTTCAGGGACAAATAAGGATGATAAGATAACATCACACACTTAAGTGTATAAAATTAACATAAAAGTTAAAAAGTTCCTTGCACCATCAAAGAACTAAGCATTACTGAATCTTGAATAAATTCATTATCTATGCTTGCTTCTTCTAACTCAGGGGTCTATTAAAGATTATCCAAGCAAAAGGCAGGGGTTCACCATGGACTGGTCACCAGAACATCAGATGGCCACATATAGATGCACCCCCACAATTTTCGGAACCACCAGTCAGGCTAACATGGATATCTTGCAGCTTTCCCAATTTTCCCTGCAATCGTGCCTCAAAACTCCATATAGAAAGGCCCCAGAGGCCCCAGCCAGGATGTGAATTAGAAACCGTATAGCTCCAAGAAAACTACCGAGCTACTATGGTGCCCATGAAATTAAATATTTTGCCAAGTGGTTTTCATGAAAGAAAGACCAAAACAACGAATGAATAATTACTATACAATATGTGACCAAGGTATCTTGAAGGCAATTAAAACAACACAAATATGTGCGATATACATATATCTATCTATCTATATCTGGATGGATGGATGGATGGATGGATGGATGGATGGATGGATGGATGGATGGATGGATGGATGGATGGATAGATAGA
>JAOWBL010000010.1:3836668-3849143 GCA_028564865.1 Zenarchopterus dispar
AAGTGTACCGTAATCAGATCTATTCCTACACCAAATCTTGACCAGAAGAAATTGGTCCTGTTGGATTTGTGCTGATGCTACAAGTCCAAAGACCAGGTCCTGTGATGGTGTGAGGTTGTTTCAGTGAGCTTTGCAAAGTTTGTTAATGGTACGGGGATGACAGCATTGATGCTGTAAGTTACATCAACAGCATCTTCCTGCACCCGTCACTGTCTTGTCTTTTTCTCTTTTCATATTTCACATCTGGGGTTTTAGTCCTCTCTGGCAGAATCAGGGTTTCGCCTCTTGATAAAGTCTGTTTGATCAGCCTGTTAGGAGGACCAGTGGAGGACACAGTCAGTTCCACACACACCTACACGCAAAACAAACAGCTGCTGCAAGATTAAAATATTGGCAAAAAGGTTTTTGCCAATTAGGGCACTAACCACTGATGCAGACAGTTTTTAAAAAAAAGGTGGGGGGGGGGGGGTTGTAACTGGAATTCAGCACACCTAAAACTGACCTGTACCTTTAGCATGCCTCTCAGCAAGCTAAGAGACACTGTTTCTCTCCAGCTAGTCGTTTAATGGCATCCAAGCAGAATCTAATCTTGGTTTCAATGTGAAGCATAATGATGGCACTGTGAAGATTACAGTAAGCTGTGAGAAAAATAAGAAACTGTGACTGCACTGAGAAGTCAGAACCAAAGCTTTTTTAGAGTCAGTTTTGCTGGTTATGCCACATATACCTGAAATACTCTACAAACAGGAATTCTGTACATAACTTCTGTCATCATTTTAAGCTCTTGGTGGATGTACAGAAAGAAATACAAATTAATCTTCGTGTTCATAAGGTTAAAAAAAAAATCAAAAGAAACTCCTAATGGCTTTCTACCATGAAGCAATGAAACCACAAACTACAGTAGTCTCAGGTCCTCAGAGTCCAGCTTTGCTTCAGCCAGCACTCTCTAACATTAAAATTAATTAAATTTAGTTGGAAAATAACTTGAAGAACTTGGGCCATGTACTTCCAGTTTTTGGGGAAGTTTTTTTCCTAAGGCACGCCAGCACCCTACTTCAACCAGCCATCACTGATCGCCGGGGTTGTTTCATCAGCACTACCAATACCCAACTTTCACATCGTGCAGACTCAAACCTGGACTATGTGGTATTCAAGTAGTGTAAGTCTGTGTCAGCAGAAAATCAGCAGCACTTATCTGAGCTGATCTGCTGCTGAGAAAACAGGTTTTCTTCAAGGTTTTTTTTTTTTTCAAAAGATCTGGCCTCAAGAGAAAATACTTCTAGTTGACTCGCTTGAAACAGACACAAGAATATCAAGAAGTAAATATTGCACCAATTTGGTCATTGCAATTCCATTAGCTGCTGCAGGGACGTTGACTTTGTGCTGTATCAACACATCAAAACCCAGGGCTGGCAATACACTCATGTCTGCACATGCATGCACATAAACAGAGTAGTGGGCCTTGTATGTGTACACATGCATGCAATAAAACCAAAACCCACTTGTTCACGCCCTCATGTTTCTCACACATTACCACACTCTTCCCACTCTCCCCTGCTGGGCTTTTCTCTCACTGGTAAGTTACTGGTGTGCAGAGGGAGCAGGATTTCTTCTGGGGCTTTCCCTGCCTTCCTGTTTTAGATCAGCAGAGCTGGGAAGGAGGACATTGTGGAAGGAGAGGAACGGAGACGATTGGAATTGGCTTTGATATATGGAACCAGCTTTGAAGGTCTCTCCCTTCTTCTCTCTATAAATAGCGAGCTACAGCTTTAGGGGGAAATGAAGAGATTGCCAAAAGGAGGAGGAAGGGAGAACGAGAAAAGAAAGATCCCTGGAGATGATGCTGTGTGCTATAGATACACACATGTATACACACACATGCATATACAACAATCTGACATGAAAGAAATAAGTTTGAGTCCCAATGCACGTTGGGAAAAACATGGAAATGCTTAGATTCTGACAAAGTTGCAGGATTTTACAAGAACCATGCATGCACATCAAACACGTAGAGTGAATGTGAGTGTGCAGAGGTTTATGTACCAGGGGGACGCTACACAGCAGAGACTTACTACAACTTCAGTGTGAATGGAAAGCAAAAGTGAGAAACAAGTACATGCTATAGCCATTACCATTTGATCACATGGCTTACCTCACAAGGAACTATTTTCAAAATATATCAGTTATTTTTATTTCAACATGAACTTAATACATCCTAGATGTATCTTGCTCTCAAATATATATATTTCAAATATGTATCAAATATATATATATATATATATATGTGTGCGTGTGTGTGTGTGTGAGAGAGAGAGAGAGAGAGAGAGAGACGGATTAACTCCTATTCTGAAACCAACAATTTTCAGGTAAATATTAGAGTGTGAGTTCCGTTTAAGCTCCCACGGTGCTTCAGACAGCCATTTGTGCAAGTATCTCATCATTTAGTAGGTTTTATATGTACACACAGCATTAATGTCCTCTAGCTGAGTTCAAGAGATGTTTCTCTCTCACCGGGAGATACATTTTTGATTTCTGTCCCAGCTATAAATTATGGGTATGATATACAAACGACCAAGTCAAGAATAAAATAAAGCACATGAATAAAGAAACACAACAAATGCACAAGCTTCTATCTGGAGGCTTGGAAAGATGGTTTATTTCTGAGATGAAGATGGTGTGAGATATCAGTTAGAAATATTCACAGGTCCACCCTAATTCAGGTACCTGAGACAAGTAGGGTCCCTTTCACAGATTATTTGCATAACTAACACCTCAAAATCTGTTGCAGCTTTTCAACATGCACTCATGTTGAGAGAGAATCTCAGATCATTATGCCCTTAAGATTTGTGGGTTACAGGGTAAGCAGTCAGGAGAAGGGGTTTTGAAATTTTGTTTTGAGTCATTTCTCATTAATATTATATATTATTAATAGTAATTGGTTGTGGTAAATGTGGTTCAGTTATAGTGTCTCCCACCCAGTTCTAGCACACAAGAATGGTTTAAATGATATGTGCTTTTTTTTTGCAAAGTTGGTATATTCCTGGTATTTGTAAAGACGTACAAACAATCTTGCTGTGATACCTAAAATAAATTAAAAAATGGTAAGAACAACTACACAGCTGAACAACAAAACAAAGCTGGTTATTGTGGGATTGCCCAACATAAACTCTTTATTGTAAACATAAATGCATTATGCAAAATGAGTAGGTGCTGTTCTTTTGTTTTGACATAGTCAAAGAAAAATGGTTAGATGAATCATCCTTGATCATATTCACCAAACAGTGTGACTGATTATTCACCGGGATATAGCAGGTCGGTTTAACGTGTGGGTGCCTGTTACTTCCATGCTTTGGGTCCACTTGTTCCCTTAAAGGGAAGAGTCAGTGCAAATCAATACTAGGTTGTTCTGAGAGATCACCTTTACCCTAAAGCCAAAATCTATTCTGATGAGAGCGGCCTCTTCCAGGATGACTGATCTATAGGGCAAGACGGGTCAACAAATGGTTTGATGGATATAAAATGATGTGAATCATACGCAATAGACATTGTAGTTACCAGGTCTCAACCCAATTGAACACCTGAAGGAATATGTTTTAGGAGAATGAAACTCTGCCATTACTCTGGCAGAGTTTCAGAGATTTGTAGAATAACACCAAGTGTATTGCCTAAAGCTACTTGGATGTAAAGCCTTCCAATAACATTTATATATCTAAATCAATATGTGAGAATATTAAAAGAATATTTAAAACAACGTTTTATTCAGTCTAGTTTCTGAGTCTGTCATATTGGCATTGAACTGTCAACATAATATAAAAAGGTTTAACAGACTTACTTCTGGCTTCACAGCAGGCCACTACTCACCACCTAAACAAGGCTGACTGCACAAACCAAAAAGGTTAAATTTTGTTTTGTACCGCCTTTGTCTAACACGCCCACCAGCATTCACTTCCACAAATCAAATCCAGGTGTGCGGTAAGCCACGTCTCCATCAGCCACAGGAGACAGCGGGCTATGGCCGGAGGTGTGCACCACTTGGCTTTTACCATACAGATACAAATGACCAGTCCTTTCATTTCCCAGCCTCTCCACAATGCTGTCCCACCTAATCACTTGTCGGCAGTGAACATGACAGGGCTTCGCCTCAAGTTATGATCTGGATGATGACACACTTAGAGGTTGGCGAGGGAAGTTGTGCTGCAATAGACTGATACATTTGTCGCTTCTCTGAGGACTCTCAACCTTCACTACCAACAGCAATAAATGACAAATGAGTTTAACTGCCACCGTTAAAGGCATTTATAATATTGATCTGGTAACAGTCAATAGCCAGCTCAATGCTCAAGCACTCATAATATTACTTTGAGTGGTGTGCACATGCACATAGATATATCCAGAGGTACACATGGCTTTTTTTTTTACAGTCTGAAAAAAGAGAAAAACAAAAGGAGGAAAAATCAATGGACAGCGGTGCTGCAAGGGGAAAGACTAATCTTCCTAACTAATGAAAATAAACACATTAGGAATGTACAGCGTTAACTGACCTCTGTGTTGACCTCACTCCATCTTGACACAATTAATCCCTCGTTAGGGGGATAATTGTTTGCCACTGCTCATATTTATTGTTGATCATGTGGCGAAGGTGCCCGCTGTGTCTGAGAGCGGGGGTGAAGCCCAGGAACAGTGCACATATGGGTGCCACTTATGTGTGTGCCAAAGGCAGTGGTGGTGGTCCGCGAGAGACTTGTGCCCCAAGTTGCAGGGGGCGGCGATCGATTAGGAGAGGGTGCAAGTCAGCACGTGCGCTAATTGAAATGAATTTGGTGGTGGCAAGATAAACGATTGGGCATGTAAAGAGAGAGCAAGGATGATATGTGAGAGTTAGTGGAAGGGTGGAAAGGAGATTGAGATTTTTCTTTTCACCTTTTTCTGGAAAGGGTGAACGTCGAGGGAGTCTGGAAATGAGAAATACGGTCACTTTATCATTGGCAGCAACTAATAGGAATTTTACACAGGGATGAATCAATCATGCTAGGGTTTAATGGGGAAAGGGTTGAACACAGGGATATTTGCAGAGTGTAATAATACTGTTTCAACATCCTGCCCATTTGGTCACTCAAGTTTGATTAGTGGCTCAAACACTTGTGACGTCAGTACCAATTTAACCCAGTCACATCTTTATCTGTAGTTTCAGCTGCTGTCTTATCAATATTGCGCTAAATTTAAACACTGATATTACCATGTTGCTGTACAAAAACAGATTTGCTGAAAAGCCATTAAAAGCACAGAGAATAAAAAATAGATAAATGAATAAATAAATAAACAACAAGAATTGGAAGACATGACTTCTGCAGCCTGTTTTTTTCGTATATACCATCAGGTCCTTTTAAAGCTGCACTGCATATGTCATCATCTAACAGAATACCTCATGTACAATGAAACAACTGACAGCTCGCCGTTCTGTAGGGATAACAGGCATGCAGTCTGAGGTCAGCCCTGTCGCCGTGCATGTGTTCCTCTTTGAAGTCGGGCACTGGGGTTCAGCTCCGACAAACATGCGATTTTAACCTCTCTGACAGGAGGAGTGTGCTAGCATGCCCAGTGTGACACCCCGTGTACAAAGGAATCGATGTGCAGACTGCCATTTCTCTGACAACTCAGAAATGAAGGGGTGCTGTTTAAAGCAGAGGAGGAGAAAGAATATAAAATTGTGGGTGCAAAAGGAAGGGAAGCAGACAAAGTGAGCTGGTACGCAGCAGGAGTCCTGCACTATTTTTGTCAGTCAGACAGGGGCTGTCAACCTCAGATGACGCTTTTGTAGACAACCTGCCTTACCAACCAGGAGAGGAGCAACAATAACTAACTTAAAAATATTCTCCAAAACAAAACACACTCTTTTATTCATGCAAACCCCTGTAAATACTAGATACTCACCTTGTGAGGCCTTTCAATAATGTTTGGTTTTGTGAAAGGATGTTGGGGAGGAGTCAAAGGTTAAGAAAGGGTAATAATGAAGACTACTAGGGCTTCACTTGAACACTGCTATTCATTCAGGGAAAATGTGCATATGTGTGTTTATTTCATTGTCAGATCAGGGACACCAACTACAATTCCTGGATTTGGTTTTAAAGGCTAGTTAACAGTGAGACTATTTTTTTAAAAATCCAAAATGTGCTAAATAGATAGCAGAAAGCCTTTGTTTTATCATTTTCTACCACATATACATTGTTTTTATGTCCATATTTGATTTTATCATGATTTTATCATAATGTTTATACAGTGAAAGAGCAAAAGCATGAAAATAAATACCTGAGAAGAAAAAGGGAGGTGTTCAATGTCCAAACCGAGCCACCAAAAAGGAACATGGAAAAGAGAAGAGAGAACAAAAGTCAGCACTTCTGAGAAAGAAATGCAATGAAAAAAAGTAAAAATTAATAGACTGCTGACACATGGCTCAATGTCATTTAATCACAGGGATCATCACAATGTTAATGCATCCATTTTCTATACCCGTTGGTTCCTGTACAGGGTCACAATATATTCAAACATATTTTCCTGTTTTTTGATTATTATTCCTTTGTCCCCAACATCTGACACTCTCCACCCAATTAACGGAGCAAGTAATGAGTCGATCAGTTAGCTGTATTTAAGGTAAACTGCCTTGACAGCCTGATACGGCTGGTCTTTACAGGACGTGACCACACCATCATATTTGCCCCGCAGCAGACATGGGTGTAAGAATGGCCAGTCATAATTAAAACACGCTGCGCTTTAAGTCAACTGCAAAATGAAGCAAATTAACTGTCGGAAAATGAATTACCACGAAACTCCAATGAGAGGGATGATGGATGACAGCTGTCTGCCACTCTTCACCGTTTTTACATTTGACTTTCTAATTAATGTGGGATTTAATGTGTTTGTTAATTCTGTCAATAGCAATTACGTCTCTTTTGGCCAGCTCTGCCACACGCATGTGCTCGATTTTATGCTAACATACTGGTTTGTATGTGCCAGGGCCACGACTGCCAAATGTGCCCAGCCAGTAAATGGGCTTTGGCTCCCCTCGGAGAAGGGGCCTCTGCTGAATATACATATTACCTCACATGAATTCTTCAAGGCAGCCCGACACTGTTGTATGCTTAAGGAAATTGGCAAGTGACTTGGGGAAGTGAAGGGAAATGGTTTGCTGGGTGAATGTTGGGAATGGCCCGTGCTCACAGAACAATGGAGATCAACTGACAGGAGGCATTAAGAGGAAATAATGGAAAAAAACATCTTAAACTACACTGTCAGTGTCATATGTGCTTAAGTTGAATTTCTTTTATATCAGTTTCTATCGAAACACACAAAAAAGATATTGCTTGACAACTGTCCAATTAGCTAGTACTATTTGGTACTATAAAAGGAAAAACAAAGTTTCTTTTCAACACTGGGTCCTTGGGTAAACTTTTGTAATAAGGTTGCAGTCTTGGTACAGTTTGGAGGGGGACAAAGGCAAACCCTGCTGAGTCAGCATTTCAAGCCCAAGGGCAGAGGGACTGTGGTTTGAAGAAGAAATGAGGGAGATACATTTAACTTGCTGCAAGACAAGTCCCTTGCTACCACCCAGTCCTCCTCTCCTCTTTCACCTGGCCCAACACTCTCCTCATGTGATATCAATCCCTTGTATGCCCTCTGTCTTACCTCTGTTCACTTTATACACCCCTCACTTTCAGCCCACACGCAAACACGCAGAGAACATCAATCACAGGGCTACTGTTAGTCCAGCTGACCCACTTGTGGCACAAAGGTGCACATACAATTCCTAGTGAGGTTTTTCAAAGGCGTATTCCAGCGAACTGACCTCTTAAAAGTGCACAATGTGGAGCTGCTGATTATTACAGTTCATGAAACCAAACAAATGGGAAGAGTAAGAGAAAAAAAACATTTGCTATATTGGTTTATTACAAGAAAACTACAATCTGTAAACATGCAAAAGTAAGTTTACCAATGCCTGAAAATATCAACAGATTCAAAAAAAGTGTGTGAAGACAAAAAGCTCTCTAATTTGTGTTAATTGTTTACCAAGATTAAGATGTTTGCTTAACAATTAGAAAAATTATTATATCTTCATTTTCTTTTTACCATTTTGTAAATGATCTTAAACTGGTATATGTGTCTACCATAACAAGTGAGGCTATGCCCGCTGTCTCCTGAAATAATTTTTATTCATCACAAAAGCAATAAAAATTCCTTATTCTCAATCTATTGATAATTATGCAACAACTTCACACAAGGACTCACGTGAACGTGGGTGTTCAAAGTAAAACTAATTTTCTGATACATCAGTACCAATCTAAACTTCAAATGTTAACGTATTTGCAGCTCCTTGAGGCTCACACATGTGCTGAGAAAGACTGACACGATGCACATTAATGTTTGATCAATGGTCAATATTTAATGCACATAAGGACTTTGATTGTTTGGGTTTAGTTACGAAAACACTGTGCTGACTTCCACAAGTTTGCTTAATAGTGCCGATGAGGGCAAATAAAAAGAAAAGCTCTTTGAGGAGCTTTTTTTAGCTGAAAAGTCTGAGGCTGGTGTGGGTGACGAAGGTTTGTGGTCGCAGAAGCAAGAGGGGAAAAGCAAGTCGTACCTTGCAGACACAGTACATTACTTTTTCATCAGCACATGCACTCCCCTATGCCTTGGTCCATGGGGGTGTGCATACTGAATCACAAGTGTGGTCCAGCCTCTTTACCCTAAATGCTCCCGTATAGTATCAGCACAGAGGGATCAGCTCAGTCAAAAAACCACAACGTACTTCTTAAAGCTGCAGACGAATACAAATGGTTAATGTCAGATCTGCATATACTGCTTAAAAGACATAATAGTGCAAGGAGTGTGGAAATGAAAATAAAAGAAAAATATAGACTCAGGTATGGCATATGATCACACAGAAACAGGATCAAAGTCATGTTTTCAACTGTAAGGATCTTCATATCACCACAGGAAACTACAATATGACTAATAAGACTTAATGAGGAGAGAAATTAAACTGTGACCAAACAAATCAGGGGAGGATTTAAAAGTAACTGAGAAGAAGCCAAGACCGGTTCTGCAGGACATGACCATTATGTCAGATTTACAACTTAACATCACAAAACCTCTTTGTGTCCTTGGCAAAGTTATCAGTGTGTAATTACTGCTTACTTGTTTCTTTATTACATATCTGGCTCACCCGATAAGCCGCAGGAGGCTGTTTTTTCAAGTGTGACATCCTAGTATAGCTGTTTAAATCTACAATAATAACAGCATAGACCAGGTATGATTATAGGAGGTAATTTGTCGTACTTGCAGCCTGAAGAAATGCTTCCAGAGTAGATATGAGAATGTCCATTATTGCTACTTAAAAGAGTGGAGAAAAGGAACTTGTAGCTGAGCTAGGAAAGTGGAGGAGAAGTCAATCAAGGCAGGAAGGATGTTCATTCCCTCTCTCTTCTTCTTTAGTGGGCCATAAAAGCTAACGGGCCCAGAACAGCTCTCGCCCTAGAATTGCCCAATTGCTTTTTTTCCCTCTCCTTTTCTTCTCTTGTGTCTCTTCCCTCTGCTCTTCAGAAAAATTGGCATCCCGGACGGAGGTGAGGGTCATAAATAAGGAAAACGGTAGTCATTTTCACATGCACGTACTTGTATGCACTCACACACACACACACACCTCCAGGTACTTTTTCTCCTTCCTCACACAATGTCTAGCAAGACACACTTGGGCTGAGGACCTCCACAGAGATGGCCATTTTATTTATTTATTTATTTTATCCCACCTCCATCATGTTACCACAGGTGAAGAGAAGAGAAACGTGAGCAAAACTTCTAAAAATACAGTCCTACGGAGCGGTCGGTGCCACTGCAGAGGTTAAACAACCTTAGAGCTGCAGGCAATCATTCAATTTAAAACGCACCAGGAGCCCTTGGGGCGCGAGGGGAGCAGGACGCATAAAGAAATTTAACAACTCAATGTTTTACAGCCCACGAA
Source organism: Zenarchopterus dispar (assembly GCA_028564865.1). Lineage (NCBI taxonomy): Eukaryota > Metazoa > Chordata > Actinopteri > Beloniformes > Zenarchopteridae > Zenarchopterus > Zenarchopterus dispar. Next base: position 3,846,684 of record JAOWBL010000010.1, read on the forward strand.
AATGAGATCTGAGTACAGGAGCGAGATGGGGGCGTTTTGAGAGCTCGCTGCGTGTTACGTACACATACACACAAATGGCTGCAGGAAAAAAAGGGGGTCAACCACTGCTCATAGCCCTTTCTCCAGGACTAAAGTACTCTGCCGCCACAGCGAGCTAGCTGTGTAGAAATAAGAATGAACAGCAAATGCAGTGCTGCTTGCTCAGTGTCTCTCCTTTCTGTGCTCTTTAAATATAAATGGTCGAGTTAATTCAAGATTTTCTTCCAATTTAAAATTTTCACATCATAATATTTTACTGGGCCTTTTGATGGAGTGGTGCACCGTACAGGGTGTATCCCAACTTTTCCCTGATGACTGGCCCCAGTCCACTTCCGACCTTGAATAGGAGCGATTGTGTATTAAAAATTTGTGGATGGATGTTATTTTAGTATGTAAGATGTTAACAAGCCCCCTTGTGTGTTAAGCATTCATTAAATGTTGAAAAAAAGCTAGTCCTGGACACAGTGCTATCTATACCTATTTCCCAGTACCTCATTACCTGATAATTACATGATATAAGTCGCTGATGCGAGAGGTGTATGCTCAGACTCTGGCATACATACCTCCATCAACATACAAAACATATACTAATTTGCCTACTCAAGTACATTTCTGACATTGGTTGGTGTCTCTAAATTAATCTATCACTTCATTCCTAAATGAGACATATTAAGCCTTTTCTTTTCAAAAGATGACACAGTTTCCTGACATCTTAATAAGATGTCTGTGAAATGCAGTACAAGCAAATCCCTTTGGGGGTTGTTAGGACATAGTATGTCACCATAAAAACAAGTATGGACACACATGGAAGCCAGATGTGTGGTTAAAGCTTCTGCTGTAGTAGCGAACTGCATTATGAGATACAATATGTAACAGACTGGACTGTTATGCACAATAAGCTTTTCCAGAAGTAGCATACTATCCGCGTACGTCTCACATACTGCAGATTACATAATTATTTGCATACTGCTCATTTGGTTTTTCATTCTTTACAATACCCTCACGTGTAAGAGGATGTGAATATGGAATGAAACAAAGCTCATATAAATGGATTATGGCATAATTAGGGTCTATGATGTTACAGTGCATTTCACCGGTGGTTTACTAAAAGACTTCTCAGAGATGGTTCTAAGTAAAGTGAGAATCAAATTTAAGTGTGCTCTCAATCAAAGACATTTGTATTTCTTTCAAATGTTCCATTTGACCAAATGTCAGGTTTTCCCTTTAAGCAAGTGTAACAAATTAAACATGACTGCAAATACTATTTAATACACACACACACACACATAATTTTTTAACATAAAAATGACAAAAGAGATCATACATAAAAATGTGTAATAACACATAATCTGTGTTAGGTTTTAGAGATCTACTTTACCACACAGTGCTTACATGCAACACATTAAGCAACAACTCACATGAGACAGAGAAAAAGTACAGCTAAATAAAGTGTCAAAACCAAAACTAAATAATGAACGGACGTGGTCCTTGATTCAACCCAACATAAATCAAGAAAGGAGAGCAATCATGACAGTCAAAGGATAGACAGCTAGTAAGAGACAATAAAAACAGACATGCAGGACTTGGAGAATAAGAAAGGACAGGCTGATAAAAGCAACAGTGAATATGAAGACAATGATACATACAGATTAAGACAGGTAAGACAAGTTGAAACCCGGAAAGGAAGATAGAAAGGCAGACAGGTGGGAAGGCAGAAGGTTTAGTTAAGCCTTAGGAGGACACAGTGCAGCTGAGGAGTGAGAGCTAGAAACAGGAGCGTGTCATAAGCAATGAAGGCAAGTGCACAAGACGAACTGTATTTTTAAAGAGTTGAGAGGACAGTAGGCAGTGAGGGGTACAATTAGGTCAAGGTATAGGTGGGACTAGGACTGCTGTGCAACCTGCCTAATATTTCTGTTTCACTTTTAGTATTGAATAGTCTCTCACAGGTGCTTTTTAACATTGCTCATAGAGAAGATCACATTATTGAATCCAGAGTCTAATGATCAAGATAAGGATAGATGAACTGATATTACTAACGGATTAAATTTAGGCATTATTTAAATACTGAAAATGGTTGTAATGCAGAGACTTTCTAGCAACAAATTAGAAATTCCATAATCAAGAAATATGCCGATTTTAAAAATAGGTCTTGTGACATAAGTGTGGCTTGTGTCTTCTGATTTAAAATTGGGTTTGACAAATATTTTTGAAATTATACTAAAAATGTTATCAATTTAAACCAGAATACCTTTGAAATTTGCATATATATATGTATATATATGTATATATATATACATATATATGAGTGTATATATATATATATATATATGTGTACAGTATATACATATATGTGTGTGTGTATATATATATATATATATATATATATATATATATATATATATATATATATATATATAT
>JAOWBL010000010.1:3851045-3862763 GCA_028564865.1 Zenarchopterus dispar
TATATATATATATATATATATATATATATATATATATATATATATATATATATACATATATATATGTGTGTGTTTGTGTGTATGTATGTATGTATGTATGTATGTATGCAAATTTCACAGGTATTCTGGTTTAAATTGATAACATACATTGCATGTAAAATCTTGACCTTCAAAGTAAGTCAGGACTATATACTGTTGGTAAATTGGGAAAATTATTCCTTTAAAAAGTTTTTACTCATCATAAAGTGTTCAATAAACAAAGATGCATTACTTTTCACCAAAGCTACTTTAGATTCAAGACAAGATACAGGGCTTAGTGTGAAGAATGTGGTGTGTCTTTTGCTTGCATTAATGATCTAACAATTCTTCCACAACTCAGCTTGTAGCTAAATATGCTAAATACATACAAACTCTCCAGAGTCTTCTCTTCTCTCAGGGACATTATATTGTACACACTTTAACTTCATGCATCATTTACTTCAGCTCTTGTTATTTATTTATTTATTTTCGTTCTAGCATCCACATTGTCTTTAAACTTCAGATTGTCTTTATTTTCTATTGGGGAAATTAATCTGTCAAATCCCTTCAACTAGCTTGAATTCAAAAAAATTTTTTGTTCGTCTTGTTTCATGTTAATTGCACTTAGTCAACCTTTCAACATCCCTGTAACTTTTTAAATCTTCTATCATTTCCAACGTGGATTTATTTTTATTCAGACTTCTCTTGAGCACCACAGCCCTTTACTATTTTAAAATATTTCCCTCCACTCATGACACTTTCTTCCCTTTTTATTGCCATTTCACTTCAGTATATTATGCCCATCCTTTTCTCTTCAACTGTCCTCCTTTATCTCCTTTGCTCTCCATAAATCCATCCTCCTCGCTGTCTCTGTTCACCGTTTCTCTGCCAGTGTCCCCCCTGGCAGAAGGCCTGATTGTGGGCCTGTTTCCTCAGCAGGCGGCCGACCGCTGCATGCCCGCATTGTGAGCAGGGGAAATGTGCTCTATTGTGTCTCCGCAGCGCTCACCCCTCGATGTGGAAGTGGTCTGAATGCAGACTCGTTAACCAATCAATAGAGCAGATGTGTCTAAAACCTCGTCCTTGAAACCCTTCTCTGCTTTTGTTCTATGCATGACAAATGAGCTAAGTGGAGGAAAACATTGTGTGTCTGTGCGAGCGCTGGTACATTTTCATTTCTTACAGTTTTCCTTAAATCTATCCTTCAGTCCACCAAACAAAATTAGGACATTGAGAAGAATCAAGCTGGGTCGGTTTCTACTGGATGGATCCGAAAGTAATGCAGGGTAAATTGAAAGCCACATGCCTACCAGAATATAAGCTAGGCTGGCAAGAAGAGAGAGTTATGGTTTCACAGGAAGGGAAATGAGTCATCCCCAAACAGATGAATAGCTTTTAAATAAGGCTAATAGGGTCTCCTGGTGTGTGCATCAGGTAAATCGTCCGTTTTAACCTATAAAAGGATGTTGGCTACATTCTAACTCATTTCTAAAACACGGTGTCAGAAGAGTGAGAGGATCTTTTTAATGTTAACTGCAAGAGTTAGATGTTCTGTTTTGAAGTCATTCAACTTAAAGCATTGTACACTGTAGGACACTGGACTTCTTCAGCTGGCTGGACGTGAGCCACTTGGCAGCTTTCTCATCTCCTTTCCAGACAGGATGGAACACAATCTTGTAGATGCTTCAATCATTAATTCAGACATGCCAAGGGCACTTTGTGAGCTCTGCGCTGGATATAGGAGTCTTAGCAAAGAACAATAATGTTATAAGTCATGCAGAAACTTCTTCAAGGCCAATAAAGTACAAATAACATTTCTTTACTGACCCAGTGCTAGGGTACAGCTTTACAACTTTCTCAATGCCGTGTTTGCCTGCTGTCCTTCCTGAAATTGACTGTCGAGGCGAGTCCATTAACAATTTAGGCTTTTATATGCGTTTCTTTGTTTTATACTCAAAAGTCGGTGCTATAACTTAAACCACATTACCAACCTCATCCAAACATCCCATGCTTGAGTCAAATATAATTCCTCTATGAACGAAATGAGCAGTAACAGGATCGGTATGCATAGTATGTGTCTGTGTAGTTGCTGCATGTGTCGTTTTCTTCTTTTCAAAGGTCTGTCAATCCATGTATAGACTCAATTGGTTCAATGGTCTACAGATCATTTGCTTCAACAACCACCATCTTTTCTATGGTGCATTAATTTTGGCAAAAGTGTGATTTTAATAGCGCACCACATACCCACAGAGCCAGTGTTTCCTCACAATCATCTAACTTAAAACAAATTTCTGCACTGCCAAGGCAAAATTAAATAAACCCAAATCTCGTTGCTGCTTGTGCATCCTCAGCTCACTCGGTTTAAATAAAACCAAGTATGACACTTAAACCATAGCAAGTAACAAGTATTAAGAGCCATAAACATCACTTGACAAACACAAGCAACACCAAAATGTGGCAAAACAAGACATTTTCCCGATTGTATCAACAGCAGAGCTGATTGCATTCATCAAAGTCATTTTGAGAAACTGCAACGCAGTTTGAAATGATACAAAAATGATACATAATATAAAAGTGACAGCTTTTTATATCTGTCCTTGTCCTGCTAATTTTCATCCTGCATCACATTGGCTGACACCATATCAGCCTTCAGTCTCCTTGTGCTGACACGCTGGTCTTCAAACTTTTCAATTACTCATTTGATTGATTTGTATTTGTTTCTGTACTTTGCAGTTACTAAATCCAAATTGGAAATTGTTTGTCATTCTGAAATAATAGCATCACAAACAACAACAATGGCAATAACAATAATGATTATATTTTTTGCAGAAAAGTATGTAAAGTAAAACTATAAAAGCTCTGTAAAGTATATACCAGTGTATATCAGTAGTATACAATTCTGATGAGTCAGACATAATGTGGTTCAGTGCCAGTGTCCGATTTACTCCCTGACATCAAATCAATCCAATCACTCCTGAGACGTCTAGACAAACCCTAATCACTTACAATTCTGAGCAATCACTTTCATTCCATGATGCATTTTGCTTCTGATAGGATGGGTTGGTTTCAGGTTGACAGAGTCACGATCATCCAGGCTGCAATTAGAGTAGCTCAAAAGCTTTCAAGAGTATGGCAGTGATTCAATGATCATGTGACATATTACAATATCACATGTTGTAATATATTACATGGTCTATGTAATATTACTTGGTTAATACTAAAATTAATCAGTGGAAACAGAGGGTTAAAAGGCACACAATGAGAAAAAAAACCTATAGAGCAGAAATCGAGGGTGAGTTCTGGTGCCAAGGAAGAAGCCAGTGGAGAGATAGATTTTGGAATGAGTGATTTTCTTGCCCTTGGGTATCAAACCAGCCCAGATGCAGATGTCATAACCCATCTGCAATTAGAATTAAAAATTAGAGAAGTAGATGAAAGATTTTCAGAAACTTAAAGACAAGCAGTGCTGCGGTTTATATAAAGGTAATGTTAATTCTTTGTAAATGTTCACTAATGACCATCGGAAGTAGTCAATTATAAATAATTCACCTAATAAAACAATACAAATACAACTTCTTAAACTATGGACCACTTTGCCAAAGCAGACACTAAATTACAGCCTCCACTTGCCTCATGATCTTTTGAGATTTGTCAGCATAAACATGCAACAATCTTACTCTTGTCACTTTATTTACTAAACAAGGGCTATGATTACTGATTCTAAAAATACCAAATAAAGACTCTAGACACTGTAAATCTGTTATGAGCCGTAGCGTTGCAGAAGTCTAGTAGTGACTATTTTTATTATGAGATGAAAGGCAGCAGACCTCCAGCAAAGTTCTGTTTGTTAAAGGTTCCATATTGTGCTTTTTTTTAAAACTTTTAAAGGTCCAAAATTGGCTTAAACTGTAATATGCTCAGTTTTCAGGCTGTCTGTCATTTTAAACAGTGCATGATTGATTAAGCTGTAAATATATGTTCTGAAAGAATATGAATACCAGGAACTTCTGCATTTTTCTTTTTTTTTTCAAAACCAATATGTCTTCACATAAATATCAATTGCATCTGTAGATTGGACCTCTAAACTCCAAGCCCATGCATCTATCCCTATGTGGAGTTTGCACACATCATGCTCACTGAGCACACAGAGAAATAGAAGAGTTAGCCTTCACAATCTAACAAACCAAGACTTTTTCAGCTGCAAAAAGAGTAGAGTAAACGACTCTGTTATGCTGCTCTTCAGTATGAATATAAATCAGTACTGCATCATATGGAACCTGTATGGCATGTTAACATCTAATTTTTTTTACCCCATATTTGAACATAGTGTGACAGCTGCCATGGATAGTTAGAGAACCTGAAAGGTATGGTGGAGTGCCTCCCACCCACATCCCTTCACCTAACAACATCTACTGATAACTGACAATTTCTATTGTTTACAACTAATATCTACAAATGTTAGGAGACAATGCTTGGAATGCATTGTTACAGTCCATGTTGGGTCTATTTCTATTTTTCAGAGGTGTTGTCTGCATATGTATTCTGAGAACAATATTGTCTAAAGCTGCAAGAGATGACAAGGTAAACATTGTAAGGTTTTCAAATAGTGTTGCTAGCTCACACAATGGTATTAGTTCATATGAACAGACAAGAGCAAAGTGTAGTGAGAAATAGTCACTGCAGATCTGAGGTCAGTGCATTAAGTTCAAGTGAAAACAAGATGAGCTAACAGGGAGCAGCAAGTGTTTCTGAGGTCATGTAAATTAGCTCAAAAGTATGCTACATGCTGTATAGTATATTTCAGCAGAACCGCCTATGGGTTTATGTCTATGTTTAATGACACATGTAGAGAAAATAACTAAAAAAAACATTGATTCTTGTTACAGTATTTTATAACTGTGGATTATTTTTTACATATTTATACATTCTATCATTACACTTCATCATAAAAACAATTGATAAGTACAGGAACAGATAAGCAGCTGGATTTTCCTCTCCCACTATGAGGTCTTCAAGGCCCAGTCTAGAAAAACTTGTTGATTTTTTTTTTTTTTTTTTTTTTTGACAAAACAGTCTGCATTTTCATTTTGCTGTTGTGGCTAAGTCTCACCTAAGGCCATTAAAATCACAAAAGTATAAATTACATTAATTGCCAGACTTGATAGGAACAGCTGTGCTGAAGAGCAGAACAACAACGATAAAACAAATTACAAGGAAATAAACCTTAGGGAGGAGAAGTAGCTCTTTCATGTTTTTTTCCCCTTTTTTTCAGGGTGGGTGTCTTTTTCAAAACAAAATGGCTGTGATTGGATGAATTCACAAAACAGAATGTGGTTTTGTTTTTAACCTCCTAAAAATCAGAGCATGTTTTTGCCCTTTTCTTGGAGACATTGTTCTCTGCTTCCATAGGGCCCCAATTCATGTTGACACTTTTCGCTATTATGGCTCAGGTGCATAGCTAATGGAAGGCGAGTGAAGCACACACCTGTGTGCAGCAGTAAGAAGGAAGAGAACCAGGAGCTTGATAAATACCCTTTCCCCCCATCCCTCTTTCCCGTCCATCTCCATCACTCCTTTCTTTTGTTCTGCCTGAACAAACTCTCTCTGTTTCCATTTCCATCAGACAGTGTGCCCTCTCATTTCTCCGCCGCTCTGTTTCTTCATCTTATGTTTCCCCGGCTTCACCCTGTGTGTCTTGGGCGTTTGGACCTTTTGCTGAGGCTGCCCGACTACATGGCTGAGGCGTACCTCTGAGAAGAGCTCGTTAGAAGGTAGGAGCTTAACCCCTGATTGATTTCTGAGCATGACACAGTGAGAGAGCCAAGTTGTAGCACAAACACCTCTTCAGATGACTGTGTGTGTGTGTCTGTGTATGTGTGTTGCAGAAAGAAAGACTAGAGTGAAGGGGTAGAGGGATCAAGAACAAAAGAGTAAAAGAAAAGAAGAAGGATTGAGGAGAGAGCAAACACAGACAGTACCTGACTAGTCTCGTTTTTTCTTTTACTTGCGCTTATATTTATTGTTGTTGCCATTTCGCTAGTGTTCAAAGCTGTGCAATGAACTGAGGACTGGCTAACTTGCTCCAATTTGTCAAGAACTCTCCTGACTGTTATTTAGGCTGTGGTTGGGGGTGAGGAGGGCACAGCCGCTGATGCTAGCCCTCCAACAGCAGAGTGATTACTGGGCACTGGGCCGTGATGAGCTTGGCTGGGGTGTCAAAACATGCTGTTGCACCTCACTAAATATTGTTCTATAAAGTTATGCACTGAAAAAAGGACTATGTTATGTGACTCACAAAACAAAGTTAGATTTTATTCAACCAAAGAAAGGGAACATAAGCATGTTGTTTTCTCACTCTTTTTGTCATTGATAACATGGAGATGCAGATGGGATGTTGCAGCACAACAAATGACTTGAGCCCCTCACCTAGTGATGCTGCTAGAGCTAGAGATGCAACATCTACGACCCACAGCCAACTAATTCTGTCCTTTACAGCAGACAAGGTGAGGTCAGAGCTCAGGAGATTGGCTGGATGAAGTTGTCCACAAATCCTGAAAGACTGGAGCTGAGCCAGCAAAGCTCCTTCAGCAGGTCTTCAAGAGGAATCTTCGAACAACCAAAGGAGCAACAGTTAATCCCCCATTCATTACTTCTGATTACTTCACGTGTGGAGATGTTGACCATGTTCTACCACAGTGTGGTGGCCAGTGCACTATTCAATGTTAAAGTGTGTTGGGGAGGTGGCTTGACAGACAGGAACACCAGGCAACTGAGCAAGCTGGTTAAAAAAAGGGGTGCAGTGCTGGGCAGGAGACTGGATTCACTGAGAGCAGTAGTAAAGAAGGGAACATTGAACCAAATAAAAGCTACAATGGACAATAGCAGACACCCTCTCGACAGCCTCATTGAGTGACACAAGCATAGGCGCAGTAGTCAGCTTGTCTCACTGTGCTGCAGAACGGAGTACTTCCCTCAACAATGGGACTATTTAAAACTTTTTAAATTCAGTCACACTGAGATCTATCTATCTGTCCATCTATCTATCTACGTATCTACCTACCTATCTATGTCAGTTTCAGCTCTAAGTATTAAATAGACAACCCGGTTCAAAAAGAACCATTTTGGTTTCCATAGCTGAACTTCATACACACGACTACTGTATGGAGGGTAGATTTTTATGTACCTCATCCTCAGTACCATTATTAGCTTTATCTACTTAGCAGTTTCGGTGAACTTGCCTTCTGAGCTGTGTATAAAAACCTAAAAGAGCAAAAGCATCCATATTGCAGAGATAATCAAAATTAGATCAAAATTAAAGCAAGTGAATGTTTTATAAATATCGGAAGTTAGCATGAGCTAAGCTAAAACAGCTAGCCTGTGGTAACTAAGGTCAGATGGGTATGTTCCAACCAACCACTTAGCTTTTTTTGCTGCCTATTTGCCCATTTTTGGATTAAATGAGGCTTGGGCAAAGTCAGTCTCAGATGCCACTGGCCAGAGCTCTCACAATCAGGCTTCAAAACTGGTCCTCCAAAACCTGACATCATAGTAAACCTTGTCTAGTTCTCTTTATACAATTATTGTTCTGAATAGTAGCCACAGGAGATTACACAATTTGCACAGCTTGTGATAAATTATGATATTACACCAAAAAAATCATGATATTCATGTATTTTTTCTGTGATGGAATTTCCATTTCAGTTTTGTAGGCAAATCTTTGTAAAGGTACATTTATATAACTGAAAAACAGCATACAATGATATAAACAATGTGTCTACATTACATTCAGGTTGCTGCATGTATTTATTGTCAGTGAATAAGGATGAATAATAAGAACCCGTGCTAAACTCCTGCTGGTTTCTAAAATGGTCGGTTCTGAAGTAACATCAACCTCTACAACAAACAGGATCATATAGTTGTCTTTATGTTCATTTTAACAGTAATTTGTTCACAAACACAGTGGAATTAGATTAATATATTGTAAATTGTAAACAACATTAATTTTGCCATGTAGGTCTTTACTTATTCTGTACTTATTTTTGTCCTTATTGTTATTGCTAATTTATTTAACAGGAAATTGCTGATTAAGTCATATCATTTCTTAAAATTTTCTTGTGAGGGTGCTTGATCTGATAACCTTTATCTCATTTGAGCACAGTTTTCTGCTTCATGCTCTGCTTCAACCACCTGCATGGGATCTATTTTTTCTTTTTTTCCCCCTAGTTTGAAATTTCTGTCTTTTGTGTTGTTAGTCTGTGTGTTGCCCTGTGATGGTCTACCCTGCCATCCGCCTGAGTGCATCTCGAATATTTTCCAGCACCCCCCAAACAGAATGAAATGGATTTAGAAAATAGATAGATTTAACCGTATTTTGTGCTTTTTACAGATTGGGTAACTATAAATTTTGAAAAGTTACATAGTAACATTGTAAGCCTTCCAGTAGCTCACGCTAATGGGATGTTCACTTGAGTCTTTACAGTTCAAATGTTGAAATCCAGCATCCCACAGGAGTGGTATCTGTGTGAAAATAACTCTACTCTGGCTGGTAGTATGAGAGTAACAGTACCCTGAAAATCTGAACTGCTTACTAAATGATACATTTTTTAGACCTAGGTGTCCCAAAAGTACAGTGGAATCAAATGGTTTGAAGATTTTATTTTATCTATATATTTATGTTAGTTGTTTTTCATTTCAGTCACAAAAATAAGGGTTTTACTGGCTCATGAGCACATAGTAGTCCTACTTTAAGATGTCAGCCCTTGTTCATTTAACCTCTGTAATAATCGCATTTCAAGCAGCTTCAGTGAGACTGGTTAAAGATTCATTTTTATGAATCAAGATATCTGATCAGGTTATTTTGCATGCTCCTTCCATGATAGAATATTCTTACAGGAGATTGCAGTCAGTTTTGCTACTTTGCATGAAGGAAGATTTGTTTTTTTGCAATGCAAAGAAAATAGTACGTCTATACATCATGAGCATGACATATTACAGTACATGCATTCGCTTTATGTACTCAGGCTAATGAAAAATTGGACAGCATCATTTACACCCTGAGAACAACCCAGCTGTACCTAGTTATGCTTGAATTAAAGCAAGTGACATTCTATATTTCCTGCAAAGTGTTTCACGAAATTGTGTTCTTGTGGTGCCACAGTGTGTAATCAGTTCCTTTCTCCGCTCTCTATGCACATTTTCTACTCACAGCAACATGTAAACAACCTTGCCTATATCAATTCCCTATCGTAATTCTTGGTCTCTCCACCTCAGTCTGTATATGATTATTGATTCTATAAACAGACGCCCTTCAATAGCGTGGAGGCATTTAGATTTGCATTTATATTCTCACGGCGATGGTGGTCCTCTAAAGCAGTGAAAACTCTTACTTGCTCTGGAATGAGTGCAAGGGAGGGAGAGGACTGTGATAAGGCTGTCGTCATTCATTTCAATTTCCTTATTGAGCCTAAGTACCTTTTATGAATTGGCCCTTTAAAATACACAAATTAGAGCCATCAGTTATGCTAGTATGAGAAACAAGGAAAGGGAAGCAGTGAGGGAACGTTACTGAGCCAGAGAACAGCATGAGAGAAACAGGCAGAAAATTAGAGAAACTGCAGAAAGAAAGAATAAAGAAAATAAAATGAAAGCCAAAAAGACTGTTAACGAGGGTGTGACACCACTGAGTGGGCAAGCCCAAAGAAATGCTTTTAATGCTTAATTCTGCAGGGAGCAGACCAGGAACCGCTTCTTATCATTTTGTAATGACGATTACTGGTGCTCTTTGCAAGGAGAGGACACTCATCGAAAAAAACCTATATGCAGAAGAAACCTTTCAAAGCATTAAAGGGCAAAGATTATGTACTTGCTTTCTAACAAGCTTGATAACAGAACAGGGGGAAAAAACAAAACCTTTGTGAATTTAAATATGCTTCTTAGCCTGTCTGTTTCTCCAGTTTCTGTGTCACCACGACGCTGGGAAGAACACCCAAACAATACTTCCATACCAACTACTGTTTTGTTTGTTTTACATATGAATAGCCCACTTTATTTCTGGAAGTACACCAATCACTTTTGGTCCATTAAATTCTAATTAGCAGAGATAGAGCCTCAAGCCTCACAGACAGAGATAATATTGTTGAGGCTTGAAGCAAGCTGAAAGAGGGAAAGCGAGAGAGAGACTGACATAAGAGACTGCTACAAGACTGACGGAGCCTCAACAACACAACATAATGGAGCTATTTTGGGAACATTAACCCCTTTAATTCTCAAGGTTCATTAACTAATACTTGCTCCTATTTGAAATTAACCTCAGAGTTTATTTTGGTTCACCACATCTCAGATCACATTTCATAGTTTTTACCATCACCCAGTAACAGTGATTTTTTTAAAAAGTGTCCTTTGAGTAGCAGCAGTAGAAGTGTACACACCAGTTTAAACACTGATAGCACTAAGAAGCTACACAGGGTACAAATCAGGAGAATTCATACTTATTTGGAAGACAAAGCGGATATTAGTAATTAAAATATGACCTGACGTATCTGAGTTCACAAACCGTCTGCATGCATTTGTAATTTTCCTGATGTCTGCTGCATTAATCATCATGTGCAGTCTCAGGTTTAGCTTTACACCAGACACCCAGAAGTGGCATAATTCTGTGTTTGTTTATGACTTGCGTGACAGTTTCACATTAATTCTAATGTCACTGTCATCACTGCAAGGAATTTACTCGAAGATTTTGACAGCTTAGCAACATCCTGCATCAGGAGACCTGGGTGTCACTCAAGAGAATGTGATGCTATTTTAAACTGCAATAGAAACATGAGGGGAAACCATTTTATATTTTACCTAAATTTGACTAAAATTTAAATTGAGGAGAACAAAAGCAACACAAGGTGTCTTTTCAGAACTGTGGCTAGGATTTCTAAGAGTCACAGCTATCCAAAGTCATGCATTTCTTTAACTTTCAGAATTGATTATTTTCTTCATGTCTTAGAAAATAAAATTATCTTTATTAGAAAGAAAATCCATGGAATTTTTCCCACTACTAACTTTGATATGTAATCTAGTAGATTAAATTTGGAAATGGAATCAGCACCTTATGTGTATAAGGATTGTTTCTGTCCAGGTGATGGCCTCAGGAATAAACAGTCCAGCTGTATAGCTACTCTGAATAGGACTGTTTTAGCAGTGGTACTGTTGCAAGGAACCCTGAAGTTCGTTTTGAACAGGATTTGTCCATTAACTCACACATCAAACAGGATTGCTCTCACTCATGGATCGCTTCCAAAATTGTATGTGGACAAACTAGTCCATGAACGATTGGACTATTGCAATTAGTTATTAGGCTGTCCCAAAAACTTCTCAGAAAAGCCTCCATCTAAACCACAATGCTGTAGCGAGAATTTTGATAACAGTCAGCTACAAACATTTCTCCAGTTTTTACCTTCTCTTCATTGGTTTACCATTAAATCCAGGACAGAATTTGATTATGATGCTTTTGGCCTATATTGCTTGGAGATATTCCATCATGGACTGGACACTTCAAGTTCAAGTGAGGGAAGGATGGAGCAGGAGATTGATAGGCGGATTGGTGCAGTGTCCACAGTGATGCGGGCTCTGTATTGGTCCGTCGTGGTGAAGAAGGAGCTGAGCCGAAAGGCAAAGCTCTTGATTTACCAGTCGGTCTACGTTCCTACCCTC
>JAOWBL010000010.1:3871170-3891584 GCA_028564865.1 Zenarchopterus dispar
TCATTACAGTCCACACGCACGCGCATACACACTGAGGAGGAAGAGGGAGGGGAGGAGTTAGGTGAGATGGAGGATCAATTAAATTGTCAGGTTTGTGTTGTCACTTAAATTATAGAGTATCCATAAGAGAATCAATAGAACTCTAATTCCCAACCCTACACTGTACTACATTAATCTAAGACGCAAGATGAAATAGGTAACAAGCATCTGTCAAAGCTTCATATGCCTTGAAATGTTCTGCTTTTTAATCCAGACAAAGCTTAAACTCTTCTCATTAGAGTGAAACACTTCAAAAACACACTAATGATATAGTTACTCTGAGGGCATTAGATTGGATTTCCCTACTTTGTGGAGTTCATTTTGATCCTTTAACTACCACATAAAACAGTCTCTGAAGCGTCCATCTTGTCTCAATACAATGTAGAATATTTAGTTCATGCTTTTATTATTTTACAGCTATACAAGAGTAATTTATTACAATAACGATATTCAGTACCGTGGTAGCTCTGAGAAGAAGTGGAGGAAGTTTTAGTTCCTCTTTTTTGGAGGGTTTCTTGTTAAATCTATGAAAAAGTTTCAAAATTCTTCTCCTTACTTGCAAAGCTCTTCATAAATAAACTCCATCATATCTTAAAGACCTCACTGTTCCATATTATTCCACAGAGCACTTTGCTCTTGCACTGCAGGCTTACTTGTGGTTCCTAGAGTTTCCAAAAGTAGAACGGGAGGCAGAGCTTTCAGTTATCAGGATCCTCTCTTGTGGAACTAGCTCCCAGTATGGGTTTGGGAAGCGAGCATCCTCCTTCCCTTTAAGATTAGGCTTAAAAATGTTCCTTTTTTATAGCTCTTATTCTCCAGCCTGACTCAGGTGATGCTGAACAGTTCTTTTAATACGGTAAAACTAAGGGAATCTATCTATCAGCCTTGATGGCTGGGGAGGGTCTCATGCGCAGAGGACTTCTGCTCCCACTGCTCTTCCTTTTGGTGGATTTATATGTCGTTATTGATCCCATTTACGTTGTGTTTTTCTTGTTTCGCTACCCAAGGTATCCCTGGACTATGTGTTTTTCTGTTTGTCGGTGTCTCTGCCCTGTCGTCTCCCCTGGACAACCAGCCGAGGCAGATGCCCGCCCGCCCTGAGTCCGATACTGCTAGAGGTCTTTTCCTGTTTAAAAGAACTTTTCCCTCTTCGCTTTCGCCCCAGTGCTCCGTTTATGCTCAGGACAGGCAACTGAATTTGATTCTTGAACAAGATAACTTTTTACAAACTGGTATTTTATATGTATTATTATACTGAACTTGAGTATGTTACATTGAATCAGATTGGATTAAATTGGACCTGAATTGAGCTTGTTTCCTCTAAAGTGCCCTGAGATGACTTTTGTTATTTTGTTTTGCTATGTAAATAAACTGAATTGAATTACATTTTCTCATTCCTCCTAGGTGTGAAATAGAATGGAAATGTGGAAACTTTTAATAATTGATCAGTTTATAATTTTGATTATCCTCACCTTTTTCACTACAGTTTTCACAAAAAACACTGTAGGGATTAGAAAAATCACATGCTAACCTTAAAAAATGTATTTGTTTATGTCACTCTGATCTTCAGCTATGATCACAGATACATGGCTGTAATTGACTTTCCATTAATGTAAACACATTCTAGATACTGACATTAAGTTAAAAAAAATGCAGTTTAATTTCTCAGTGAATGCATACAAGACTTCCACAGCAACTCGCGTCTTTCCAAACACAGTTTTTCTGTTTTTGCCATTAAGCCTACACTGTTACGGAACTGAGAGTGGTCCCAGGTGGTTGCGCGTCTTTAATGCAAAGCATCGGTGACATCCTAAGCACAGCTAACATGGTTACGGCTGCAGCTACACAAACGAAGAGCCTTCCCAGGGTACTCGGCGAAGCATGGAAGCGCACCGCCGCAGACAAGGCCAAATGAGATAGCACAGAGGCCAAATCTAATTAGGGGGACCAAAACACAGCACAAGAGGAAGGGAGATGGCACAGCAAAGAAATGGAAAAGAAGGGAAAGGAGGAGTAGTTTAGAAGAGGTAAACAGAGAAAGCGGATAAAGAGGGAAAACAAGAGGCGAGACAGAGAGGAAGATACAGAGTGGGCGAAATAAACTGAGTGTTAAACTACTGGGGAGTGTGAGACGGAGCAGAAAAGAGAGATGATGGCTTTCTGGGAGAAAAGTTAGCATGCACATGTGTGGGGAAAGCAAGCTGGACTGTTTATTTACCCCAGCTGCCTGCTGTAAATGGGAAACATGGCCTGTTCCTGACACCCTTCCTAGTCAGTCTTTCAGAGCCACTTGCACAGCCTTTTCTTGCCAGTGCTACACAATAGCTAGCTGATGAACCTTGGGCTAACATGCCCTTTGAGCTGAATAAAAGCAGAACGCATGGTGAGTGCCTAATGATATCAGCCCTGTGCAGCAAGCATACCAGAACTCATTTGCTAACTCCTTCAAATCCTACCTCCTTTCTCTCTCTTGTAAATATTCCATTTAGGAAGTAGCTCTGGTCATGTGTTTTTCTTTGCGTCATGCTGAGATTTTCTACTGAGGTTTTGCCCTTTAAGAGACATTTTTGAATATGTTTTTTTTTCTATGCTGGTTTGGATACCAAAATATTTTTTCTAACACTTTTCCACATTTATTATGATGAATAACCATGACAACAGGAAAGTTGTTTGCATACGGGAACAGCTGGTCGGCCATTTCAAAAGCCAAAGAGAACAAAAACCCAAATTCAGACAGGTTAAAGGCAAGATCTTGAGGAAATAGGGCAGGAGTAAAATAGAAATAGAGGAGAAGGTTTCAGTCTTTTCTATGATCAGTTTTCATGGAGAATGAGATGTAAGGGCACACAAAAATGGAAGAATTTAGAGTGCTGATGAAGACCAAGGAGGACTGTCAATAATTAAGTGCTGTGTGCTTCACCACAACATGGATTAAGACACATTTTCTGGATTTCAGTGCCTTTCTACCCAACTCTCAGATTATAATGAGAGACAGAAACTTCAAACGGAACTGCAGAACCAAAAGGACGAGGGACTGCAATGTTTGTGAATAAGACGTGATAATGTGCAGCAGGGGTCAATGCACTCCAGAAGCCCCAGCTGAACTGCTGGCTGTGAGTTTTAGTTCTTGCTGTTTACCAAGAGTTCACCTGTGATGCCTACTGATGCTGCATGTGAGCACGTGTCAGCAGCTCAGTTGTTGCTCGACTACAAACACAACAGCTCGATGCATTCACGGCAGTCACCGGAGACTTTGAACACACCTCCCTCTCTCCAGCGCTTCCGTCTTTCTAACAGTTTGTGGGTTCTGTTTGCTGTTTTTCTGAATTTATATGTTGCACTAATATATTTTCCCTTTGGGGATAAATAAAGTATGAGACCTTCATTTCTTGAGAAAAAAATTTAACCATAGTGCAAATTTGGTCAAGATGTGCACTGGCACATGATATCAGCTTTTTTATATTAAAACTAAATGCTTCAGCAGATAATGACAGGTAGTTTAGATAGAGAAATTAAATAGGAGGATAGAAAAGATTTTGGCTGCTTGAAGTTCTTCACTTTCTGTCTTGATTTTAAGGTACAGATGATGACCTATGTTGAGGCATGAATTTAACATATACAGGCATCAAGCTTGGCAAAAAAAAGAAAAAGAAAAAACCTGCAAATCCCATGGTTTCCTCACATACTAAAGATGCAATAATAGATATGAATATGGTGTTGAGTTGGCATTTGCAAGTGACAATGTACTCAAGGAAACCTACAAGAGAGGATTGAATTGAGTGAACAACTGAAAATGTGTGACAAGAAAAGGTCATGACAAATGAGCAGGTATATTGTCAAACACCTGGCCCTTTCTCCTGGTAAAATGTGGCCTCCAAACCTAGATAATTAGACTGTGCCTCCAGTTAAATTCAGACTTGTCTTAACAAGTAAAGAACACACAGTTAAGCCCAGTGCAGTCAACATTTCACTGACATCATTAAAAATAAGCAGTTATACCTACAGTATACAGACAATATCACATACTTTTTGGTGAGACTGGGATGGCTCGGATTTATATGCAGTGGGGAAGACAAAAAACAAATTAAAAGAAAAAAACATTGCCCTTGATGACTAAACCCCTAAACTGCATATCAAGCAGTTCCAGAGCAAGAGATAACAGCACAAATGTACAGGGGATGTGTGACAGGAGGTGGGAACTCTTGCAGCAGAAGAAATGCACCTCCTCCTCTGAAGGTCAATAACAGTGTTAGCTATGGCCAAAGACTGTACTTTTATGATGAAGGTATTGGGTTTTTATCTGAAAAGTGCCTTAAACCTGCATTTTCTCCAATGGCCAGATGATAGAGGAGTTTCTGAGAAAACTACTCTTCCCCATACTCGATTTATTACTCCTTAAGTAAGCATTTTTGTAATGAGTTATTGAGACTTCTGAATTTTTTTGTAAATTAGAGTTACAGTTAGTGCAATGTAGACAGAACAAATGAATGCTTGGTGTTTTTGTTAAGAAAAAACATTATGTGGGTTGAGCAGAAACCCCATATAAAGCTACCTAAATCCTCAATGAAGGTTCAAATCTAGACCTGTGCATCCTTTGCTGCATGTCACCTCCCTCTCTACTGGCAATAATCACAGTGGTGATGTTCATCTATTTATTGCAGTCCATGGTTCTGTTCCACAGGACAGTAATGATGCTAAAACTAGGCGGAGACACTAGATCAGTTTAAATGCATTTAACATTCCTTTATGTAAATGTGAATTCATTTTAGATTATGGTGTCCATCAAACAAGCTGCATGGAATCAACACCATGATCCATTTTTGTTGTGCAATCAATCAGCAAGAAAACAAAGACAAATTAGATGGACCCTTCCCTCACCAGTTGTGTGTATTTTCCAAAATTATTGTTGAGACTCATTATCCAAGATTGCACTGTTTTCATCAAGTCAATCAAGCCATCAAATCAACCACAAAGATGTTTAAAGTCTGACAGAAGTAATTTGCCAAAGACGATCAGCATGTGGGCTACATAAGCATCCTCTCCAAAACCTTTTCAGCATTTGAGTGATTGCATTTTCATTCCGCTCAAGTGTCTTGTTCCAGTTTTGGCACCATCTGCATTTTTATCCTCTTTTCACAATGCTTAATATGCAGATGCTAATAAAGCCAGGATTTGTGTTGTTTGTCTCTATCAGGATAAAGCTATCAGCTAAGCTTGAGGGTCAGCTCTATCGCCACCAGACATAAGGGCTTAACACTTTTTTCTTTTTTTTAATTCATCTAGGTTTGATTACTTCTATGGAGATATGTAGCTCAGCGTGATAACCTGATGCTCTCCAATTAATGCCTTGCACAATCCTGCAGACGCAGAGATGATCACAGTGCGATGGTTCTCCAACACATCTCCATTCACTTTGTTTTGAAAAGTAACACCTTGGAGATCTGCTCAAATCATTTTAACTCTGCACAATTGCAGTTCATCAAACAAGACAAATGAATCTATCTGCATTCTGGCACCAAGCCCAGGTAACTCAAAGGAACTAAAAATCCTGTCTAAGGTAGTCTCTACATTCATGTTCATACTACTTTTATTTAATAAAGTCTTTATGCTGTATAAACTTGGAGCTTTACCATTTAGAGTTAACAAAAATCAAAACTGCCAATATAGTATTTCCTTTCTGGGTACATGTCGACTTAAAACTATACTTCAAATCATTTTGATTGTATGTTGAGAATCAATGCTTTTAATAAATCCAATTTCTTTATAGAACTTCAAAAAAGTTTACATTTAGATAAATAATTCAAATGTGCAAGGAAAAATATATTTTCATAGACTGTTGTAACAAACACTTGATGCTGCCTTCATCAAATCTAGGGGTAGTTGTCATTATTAAAGCCAAAGAAGTCACGTGATCATCATATGCTCATCATGTGTAATTAAGGTTTAGCTGACTGGACTGGAGTAAAGCTCATCTACAAATGTGATCCATGCACTTGGCAACTTGTTCAGCATTCAAACCTTGTGTATTTACACCCAGGACCACAGAGTGTAGACTAAATAACTTACCTGCCTGACCTGCTTTTAACATTTTGATGCACTGAACTGCTCGACAAGAACATGGTCGAAACAGCCACCCTGACAGTTCTGACAGCTATTGTAATAATTAATGGCATAATTCAAAGAAATGTACTAAAGATGCTGGCATGTAAGGGAAAGTTGATCCGTTATTCAGCCGAGTGAGCAGTAAAACCTAAGATAGCCCAACTCTGGCCGACTAGGTCACGATTCTGAGCCTGGAAAACACAAAGAACCTGCTTCTTAAAGTCAGCAATCAAACACGCACCTCACAAAAGCACATTTATCTTCTGTGGTTTGTATTAAAACAGCACGCTATTCATTTGAAAATTAAATTTGCTCACTAATTTAAAGAGTGGAAAGAACATAATGGATGAATCCGGATTGTCAGGGGGACGAGAGACCCCTGTAAATGAAAGCAAGGTGTGCTGAGAGGTTTGCTGCATCAAATTACGGTATTGTCCCATTTCATTGGGGAAGAGTTTGTGGGTGTGCATGTGTACTGAGCGCAAAGAAAGAACATGGCACTTCATTTTTGAGCTGATTGTGTGCTGCCCAGTGGTGCTGCCTGCTGCTAGGCTACTCAGTGAAAAGCTTCCACTTACTTCCTCTCCTTTGCTGCAGCAAATAAATCAGAGAAATCCATCTGAGTTGGAGAAATTCAAAGAATTGATTAAAAAAAAAAACAATAACAAACATATGAAAGGTTTTTTGGCAGTGAATGTGATACAGCTTTTCTCCGGATATTTCTCTTTCAGCTGTGTTAATATCACAGAAAAAAAATGTTAATATTACAGTCAAGTTACTGCTTGAAAGACGATTTAATTGTCAATATCCTTAATATTTACCTTTGTAGACATAAAAGAAAATATCCCAATCCTGGCTTTAATATTTGGAAAATAATATATAATAAGATCCTAAATCATAAAAATATATAAATGAGCAGTTGTCAAAGAAATTGTCAGTATTAAGAATATAGCTTCCCTACTGTCAATTCATCAAAATTCTTAACTACCTCAGGTTCTGAAGAATATATCATAGAAATTAGCCTCTACGAAGGACCATCATAAATAAGACTACAAAATGAACATCCGCTCTGAGAGTGACTGTGATAGGGGCCATAAACCCCCTAAACTCATTCAGATCGTCTGAAGACACCATTTGTCCTATGAAGGACATAAAAATTATTTTTGCACAGATAGTCCTCTACATTTCTCCTTTGCCACCATTCTCCTCTCCACACGTCTCAAAGGGCTTTTGAGTAATGCATTTCTATTATTGTACCTTGTGTACTGTCACATTGGTAGCTTTATCAGGAAGTTGTTGCAGGGTGAGGCTGGAGTGGGATGGAACGGTTATTTTGTGAGGTTGGCTGGCATTAATCTCTGTCACTTGTCCTCACTGATTTATACTCTTTCCCAATAAGCCAGTCTACGGCCTGCGCTTCAGTTGGTACTTTGTGATAGTGCTCCATGTTCAGCCTTCGCCTGCTCCTCTGTTTGACATTGAAGGCTTGTTCTCCAAACCAGCGGAAAATAAAAAGCATGGTAAAGAATTAAATTTCCCGCACCAGGAACAAGAAAGACAAGATAATAGGAGCCTGGAGCTCCCTCCACCCTTGTACAATGAAAGCCATTCTCCTCTGAGTCCATTACGCCTGATGCAGTTTCTGCTTGACGACTTTGATCAAGAGCAATTAATCTTTCACTAAGAGTTAGAAACACATTTAAAGGCTAAAGCGAGGATACAGTCAAACTTTAAACGTATACGAGAACGGGAAAAAAAGGTTTAATAGGTAAAACAGGAGAGATCAATCAGGAATGGGCTGATTAATGAACACAGAGGCTTGGCTGCAGGCTATCTGATCACAAGGTTCAACACAAAACTTCAGCTATCATTCCTTTTGTCATTCATTAACAGTCCACCAGCATGGATAACCACCACCCACCTACCATCTAACAGCACCCCAACCCCCAACCCCACCCTCTGCTGTGGTCCATATATTTCTAAAGTGTTTAATTACACATGATTTATCACCAAACTGTCATTTGCTAACCGGGCCCTTCCGTTTCTTGCTCCACATGCCCCACTCCTGCTGTGTTGGGGGAACCTTCAAATCATTATCAGAGAGTTCATTTATATTAAAATGAGTATTACCAGTTAATAAGTTCCATACATTTTGGACACAGCATGTGTCATGCGTGAGCTTTGGATCAACCATGGCCCATCGTTGCTTTGGCATACATCAAGTGTTTTATAGCAGAAGAGTAGATGCATGTTTGATCTCGCTGAGATTTCCTGTAAAGGTTATAGAAAACCTTGGAGAGGAATGCATGATTCCATACTGCCCTTGCAAACAACCTGAATTTGAGTGGATGTGAGAGATCTTTCACTGAATGATGTCCAATGATCTCTGATTTGTAGTCCTTGCCAGTCAAGAATAATCAAATCAAGTTGCAAAAAAAAAAAAAAAAGTGAACTGTACCTGCTTTTCTGATACATGACTAGTGGAGGGAAAACATTTATCTGGATCTACAGAAACCAAACTCAATCACAGACAGCATAAAGAACAATACAAGTCACATAAGCACAAGGAGCATGTGGCTGAACTCTTGCGGACCAATCCCAGACAGATGAAAACAATAAGGTGCAAGAGTGGACGGGAATAGCTTCCTCCCTGTTCAGCCAAGGGAAATAATAATGAGGGTATTAAATACAGCCAGCAGATGAAAAATAATAACATATCGATTGTTCACGTAGCGCTTTCAAAGGAGCGTAATGGCCTGATTCCTGGTATTGATCTGCTAGTGGGCTCCGGGAGAAGTAGCTAGTCGCCCTGTAAGACCCCCAGTGAGAATGAGATTGTTGAATCCATCTGAGGTTTTGTTTCTTGTTTCACTCTGTAAGGGCATCATCTCATATAGGTGTTCTCTCCCTTTTTTTCCCCCAAATCAGATGTGAACTGAATGCTGCTCAAATTTTTTCAACAAGTGTTATATTCACAATCTTGTGGTCATATTTACCTGCAACCACATGAACTGCGAAAAAGAAGCTGTGCATTTGCAATGCATCAAAATAAAGAGAAGCCAGTGAATTTAGTTGGCTGTATCTTCAAGACAATAATTAAGCATTTTAGCTCGCATGGTTTATTCCGAAGTCATATAATTTGCACAGAATGCCTTTACCTTGCAAAGCCAAATTTAGCATGTAATTCCAATTAGTTGCAATGTGGCAAATCTATGCCATCGTAGGGATTCTGTCTCTGTCGCATTTTCCATTATTTATGCAGAGTATTCACAGAGCACTATGTGCATGTTTGAGTGAAAAAGATTGGCAAAATTCAATCTCCAACATAACACACATGAGCTCTAACCTAACCTCTCACAAACTCTTCAAGTGATCTTATTTCTAGCTCAAAGAGACAGAAAAATCTATATCTCAATTTGGTACACTTCAACTCCACTCCAAAAGTGCCCTTAGAGAAAACTGAATTAAACTGAGACAAGCTGATTCAACACCCTGAAAAATGAATTTAAGTAGTTGTTTCTGAAATATGTATTTGCCATGTGCAATATAAGCGAGCGAAAACGTGATGGGACTTCACAGCAGCCTTTCGTCTGGAAGAAAAGGTGTGCTTTCCCAGAATAAAAACGTGCATGCCGGGGAATACATTAATCATAACAAGGTGACAGCCGGCCTGACAGACAAGTGGAGGCACCAGGACAGATTTGACTGTGCTTTCTATTCCTCAACATGTTTGGATTGGCAAAAAACTTACAGGGCAATTAAAGGAGCGTCGATAGCCATGTCAGCTGGATTAAGGGCTGGGCGTGAAATTGTCACACTGTGTGTCAGGGGTGCTATGTTAACAACTCGGCTGGGCTTTTGCCATGGAGTGGCGAAGGGGGCCTCGATGGAACGTGACTCTGGAAGAAATACCGTCAAGTCTGTGCAAGGCCGGATTAGATTAGCACACTGAAACAGGTGGTCTTTTATTGGCTGTGTGATACTGTCAAGGATACTCTGAAACTGGATGCAGCATTGCACACACGCACATTTGCATGCACACACACACAGGCACAGGAAATGAACAGGGTGAAGGTGGCACAAAGCCTTTGTACTGGATACTAAAAGGAAATCTCAGCTTGTTCATGTCTGAGTCAACTGTAATGTGAGAATGCAGCAGAGCCTGTAGTTTGATGCTGCAGTCGCTGAAAGAAAGAATGGAGGGGGAACAAAAGTCACGCTGGGTTAATGTGCTTTGGGCAAAAAACACTGAGGTGTCTGTTGAGTGACAGAAAATCCAGGGATTGACCAGCTGTCCACCAGGAAACAGCCACACAATAATACAATCTAACTAGCAAGGTGAGGGGGGGGAGGGAGAGGGGTGGGGGGGGAAGGGTGGAGGGGGGCAGTTTGCCAAATCATTCTTCACCCACCCGTGGTGTCATTTACGATTGCACGTTTTAGCCATGAATAATTCATGTGGTGATGTATGGCACATGTTTGCATCAGATAAATTATACAGTAAGACCCAACCAAAAGGGTTGCATAATATCCACATATGGACAGCGGGACATAAAAATTAAGGGAGGCACCTGAGCCAAACGGATACAGTCTCCCTCAAATCTGGCTTGAGTGAACTTTCCAAACATGGCCAAAACCAGAGGAATCCAAATGCCACCATCCAAACATTGTATCTAACATATGGGGATATTTCAGAGTCGGAAAGAGACAGATTTGAAATCATACTCACGATTGTGTGCAGATTGCCCACATAAAATTGTCATTTTGGGACTGCCAAAAAAGGAATACGCAGACAGAAGAGAATATGCAAGACGCTCTTTCGGAGAAGAGATTGTTGAGATGTTTTTTGTGTGAGTTTGATAAGGGGGTCTATTGAAACTAGGGCACAGAGGGTGCCGTTTTGTCAAAACAATGCAAGAAATGTGAAGAAGCTCTTAAGTCAAGGAAGGAGAACCTTTTCTGTGTTCAATTTCTACAGCTAAACCAATGGCTGCATACAGAAGTAGCACTCAAACTTTGACAAAAGGCAAACTTACAAGTGTTTGGGGCTGATGAACTTATTTGACTTCTGTGTGTGCATATGTATGTATATGTATTTTATTTTTTACGTACCTAAATTGGTCATGCTGATGGTGAAGTCCACATCTACTACAACTTTTAATTTTTAATGGTACTTAGAGTTTATAAGATTATTTACAAAGTATATTATTCATTGATTTAGATACCCGATCTGCCAAAGAAATGTTAGAAGTTGCTGATCTGTCGTCTTATTTTTTTCTGGTTGGTTCAAGTCCAAGTTTTTGCCAATCTCTTTATTATCCAATTAAACTTTTAAGTAAATGTTCTTTCTCCACACAAGCAGAATGAGATAAGATCCACTCTTTAAGACTTTATCAAGAAGGCTTGTTTAGCTATGAAAAAAACAGCAGTGATATTAAGCCAAAAAAGCAGGTGTACACCGAATCTATTTGAGGCAATAGCTTTAAATGAAAACTCAAGCAGTAATAGTTCTTTTCGAGGGAGCTGAGGTAGTGCCAGAGCAGCAATATATATAAAATTTAAATCCCACGTTACCCTTTCAGACAGTGTAAAATAAGAATAAGATATTTAACAGACTGAATTACAAGCAGAAATATGATAGGTGGGTTACAATGGAAGCCATCCAACAGCCCCTTTTTTTTCTAAAAATTTCTTAAAGCTAAAAACGACAAAATAAAATATATTCTTCTGGGTTAACATGGTGCTTGTCGGTGTTACAACTAAAGGACAGACAGAACCACAATTCCTGATGTGCAAAAAGAGGGAAAATGCACAATTTATGAGTCAAGTAAACATAGAAAAGTCTTTGCTTTATGGCTGGTGCACAGAACCTCAAATAGATGATTAGATGTTTATTGCCACCATATGAAAATGACAGTATCTTGGCCATCATGAGTCTACCATTTTTGTTAATGTAGTGCACTATTCTCTTATCAGTAAGGACATCTTCACAATAACTGGTCAATTTTCCATGAATTTTTATGCCCAAAAACAAAGCAGGTTTCTTGTTTGAGTTGACGATTAATAGCAGCAATTTACAGCAAATGGCCTTTTCCACAATAGGTTTAGCGGCGCTAGATAAAATGAGTCCCTGGCCACTGATCTGGAGATAGATTAGGTTTTTAGTCGGCAATGATTAAGGCATGAATAGGGAAAGGGAGATCAGACTTTGGATGCGCAGTGTTTAATGCTGCCCACCTGTTATAAATGAGCAGTTAAACGAGTCAAGCATTGGCCGTCCCGAGCCAATTCAAGGGCATTAGCCAACGACACGTACACATTCGTACACACTCAAATATCAGTTCACTGCCTCTTTCTTTTTTAGTCATTGCTGCTGAGTGTAAGTGCAGCTCCATGCTTGGCAGGTCACAGGGTCGCTGAATGGTCTTTTTCTGTGAAGACAATCCAGAAGAGAATCCTAAAAGGACATTTATCATTGCATGTGCAAGACATATTAAGTACGCAAATGGTAATGAATTACTCTTTAAAATGTTCTCTTGGCATAAAATTGTCCAGATCCAGTGTGAAGCTTCAAAAAACTTTAGTCTTCATCAACACTAGACACTGTTTTGTCAAAGGCTTTCTTGCACTGTACATGTCAGCATTTAAAAACAGCATCTCTTATACCTGCTCATGAAAGTTTGAACTTCAAATTGGGTCAACAGGCTTTCACTGCTTTTTTTCCTCCTTCTCAACAAGCCGCCATTTGTACCTGCAGGCTTTAAGTACTTAACATGCATTCTGAGGTTTGACTTTCACACACTCTGTAAAACATCAGAAAATGCTTTCAATTTGTCTGAGTGCTCACATTTGCCACCAAGTGTTGTCCTCGTTTATTTCTTAAATGGGCTTATTGCATAATAGCCACAGAGGACAATATAATTTAAGTGGTACAACATGTGAGAGGTGTAGAACAAGGAACTGGGGCTATCCATGGAGAGGGGCTACTGTGGTAACATGGGCTAAAAGGTTAAAGCAGCAGGGGGAATTAATATGTCTTAATGACATTATAATGAATGGGAAAATATGGGACATCATTTATTAAACGGAGTCAAGTGTGTCAGTGAAGTGCGAGGACTCACAGACGCATTAATTATCTCGCCGTCTCTCTTCATGGACACGGGGAAAAAAGCGCTGGTGGAGCGGTAATGACAGGCCCAGAACGGACATCATAAATTACCACAGGGGGGCTTCAAGACGACAAGGTCTCATCTCACTCCTGCACTCACGCAGCGAGACGTCTTTTCATGTGTCCAAACCGTCACTGGGAATTTGGACAGAAAATCAGAGTTGCCTTTTCAAACTCAGTCATTTTCCAGACAAGAAAGGAGGGAAATGCCCTTTTTTCCTCGAAAGACTTGATAGCATACTGCCAAGACATGACTTGTTATTCATCACACCTGTCTTTCCTGAAAAAAAAAAGTGATCCAAGCGTAAGTCCTGTTTCACCACTTTACTACCTCAGGACCCAGACTCAGGGTTGATGTATAGTTCAAGAACAGCCATCAACAACCACCAGCCTGTTTCAAAGGTTTTTGACAGAAATTTTAGGTTGTTCTGATCCAGGGAACGTCTTTATTTTCTTTGATAGTTTTTCTAGAATCCTACAACACACCAAAATGTAATGATGTATCCTTATACTGGTCAAAGTTTAAGTTCATACATCAATAGATGAGGGGGGGTTAAATAGTAAAAAGGGAAAGTCTTTCCTTGAAGGCATTTTGTTCATTTAAAACTATGGATCCCAGAATTACAAAGATGTCAGGGGTTTTTCTTTTTAAGATGGAAAAATAGTCAAAAACTGACTCTCCCACTCAACAATTGTGACTTTTATTCTTTTTCTTTCTTTTTATTTTTTTTTACAGTAAACTCCAAAACAAACCCAAACCAAGCACAAACATCTAATATTCACATAGCAATTTCAAGCAACACTTTAAGAGTTAAACATCACTTGAATGCATCTCACAATCTTAATTTTTTTTTACTGTAAAAGCAACAAAGACAACATTGAACATGAAAATCTTTTAGACATGGCCGTTTGCAATTTACTACATAAACAGAGATAAAAACTGTACATTATGAATTGTCATATATCATACATGTAAAATCTGACTTCTCATTTAGAATCGTCACAAACTGCATCCTCAGTGTACCACACTGAAAGCACAGGGTACAAATAATCCTTTAAACTTAAATAATGTACATATATTAAAGAAAATTTTCCAAAATACTCAATTTTGACCCAGTATGTGTTACAGTGAGACATCCCAGCACCTGTTCAAAGCTCTCAAAGTGAGTGTGTACTAAAACCTGATTGCAAACAGCAGTCTGATTTTCAGCTTTACATATTAATTCAATCCTCACATGATAAACATGTTATTGCTCTTTGAGGAAAATGTTATCCAACCTAAAGGACATCTGAGCTCAGTGACTACAGCTTGGCATCCATATGTTGTTATGGCAATAGTAAATGCCTGCAAACAAAACATAAAGATCCATTTTTTTCTTTCCCTTTCTGTTTTTTCTTCCTAATCTCTATATGCTGTTCATCTTGTCAGCGTTTCATTATCTGATTCCTGGGGGTCAGCTGAGTCAGAGGTCAAATGCATCAAGCTTGGCACAAACACAACAAAGGCTCGGCTTTCTTGGAAGAAATCTGCAGTGCTGGAGTTTTTTCCAGGTAAGGTAGATTTTGTTGTAGCGGTGGAAGGAAGTAGATAAGGAGTTAAAATGACATGTTGAATGAAAATCTTTTACTCTACAGACGTGACTGTTTACTTCACTGAAAGACAACATTCCGAAAGCCCTTTTTCATCAGGATGCTCACTTCATCTTGTGTGTCCCTCAACTAGAAAGTTGTCAATAAACAGTTTTAGGTCTGCTTATCTATTGATGTCCTACTTCAATGATGACCAAGGACCAGGGTCAGTGGACTTGAGACTTTCTCAGAAAAGGAAACTACAACCTGTCATACTGTTGAAACAACTCCTGGAATGCTCTGTTACTCCGGAAATGAGTAAATGGCTCTGAAAATTGCAGCAATTATTGCCAACTTAAGGTCCGTCTGTGGGCCCTAGGAGAATTAGAGGAGAAAATACAGACTCTGTCTTCAAAGGCAATTAGTCTTCATATTGTAGTGTGTCCATTCAGCGAGTGTTCTACCCTCTCATGGGACTGCACATGTGGACATGGCTAATAGTCTCTGTTAATGAGCCAATCGTTCATTATCAATCTTCTGGGAAGCACGGTGTGAGAGCAGCATCCTGTTGACACATTTAGAGGAAACGACCACCGAAGCCACGCACAATGTGTGCGAGGTACTGCGGTGCGATTGTCGCTGAAGGCTGCAAAAGAGCAGCTTGATGCTGCGTGTCCTTGTGGAGACAGCTAAATTGGACAGATTTGCATATATATACACACACATGGTCTGAAACCTTGCCTATTCTGGAGGGGGAATGCCCTTTTTGTCCCTGGCCACCTGGTCTAAACACTAACAGCTGACTTGTTGCTGAGTCCTGCAATGGTAATAAATCAGCACACCCCTCCCACGGACACTCACTGGCCAGTACCTTAGCCCTATTCCTGTACAGCAATGCCAATTGCTGTTTTTTTCTTTCATATTCTTCACATACTCCACTTTATATTATTCATTTACAGCATTTTGTCCTAAAACTGAGCATGTTGCTGCTGTCCAGTCATAAGTACACGAACTCTGCAGTAATCTGAGCCCTTCAAAGTCCTTTACATTCCACACTTATGCCTTATTTTGTCTCCTATCTACACAGACTCCATTTTTTGCAGTAGTTCATCATTCTCGACTTTTAAAAGCTTGATTAAGGGCACTGGGCCCTTGGCGCCATCCTGTTTCCTCCACGTTAAATTAAAAGGTGAAGAAAGTGGTCTGTCTTGTGATGATGGCTTGGGTACATGATTCTCTCCCAGCCAGACAAATAAAAAAAGGAAAAGAAAAGAGAACCCTCTCTTATGGCTCCAACCTCAGGTTTGTGCTTCCATTCACTTCAAGCAATTTTCCTAAGACTGAAAATTTGTCCTGACCCTTGTGCCATCACCCATGAAACTCCATCTTTCAGTTTCCCCGTAACATGCTGAACTCCACTGAATCAGATAATGCAAGGAGACTTCTTTTCATCTCACTTTGTTTCCTGACAAAATGCCTTTCTTGTTGAACAGGGAACGAAGCGATCATCATCGTCTATAACATAAGTCGCCCTGTCAAAACCTGTTTCAGATGCATCCTCAGAGGAGCCGTGCGGAGATGAACACAGGGGTGCACTTACTGTCATTGCCGCTGGGGAGGGGGCTGTCATGCACTGGAGCAGCGAGGAGAGGGCTGCTGCTGCTTCATACAGTTTGTCTATGGCAATTAACACTGATGTGACACATTCAAAAAGGTCCCCTGGGATTGACAAAGCCAGCAAATTGACTTACTGTACTGGAGATGGAGGAGGGGAGGAAGAAGAACAAAAAAAACAAACAAAAAAAAAACATGCAGCTTAATTTTGTCGTAATAAATCTGGAGTCTATTCCTGTCGGTGGGATGAGTGCAGCTCGTTTCTTGTATATGCCATAAAGTACAACTGTGCTTACAGGGATATGGTAGCTTTTGACAAGTTGGGGGTTGGGGAGGCATCCTGAAGTAATGACTTTATCGTTTGGTACTAGTAACTTACATGACAAATACAACTGTTCCTTTGCTGCTTGCTATAAATGCCTCCTTAGGCCCCGAAGCAATACAGGGACAAAGACAGATGTTTTATTTCATACCATGTTTTTTAAACTGGAAACACATACACATGCACACACACAGTTCCTACCTTACGAAGCTTTACACGATCCTGAATGATAAATGAATCTCAATTCATTTCTGGTCTGGCACTGGAACAGTCCTCCAGCTCACAGAGCCGGAGTGTGGTGTCCATCAAGGTTCAGCAAGTGATTTGAGCTTTAAAGGACCGTTCAAAATGACAGGAGTCACTAGGTGGGCAATTTGTTTTCTCATGTGGGGCTGTGTTTGCGGCATTCAGCTCTCCTCAGGGAAACAAGGGCAATCAGCTGCAGCTAGTTGAGGGCCATAAGAGCGAGTGACCCCTGACCCCCGCTGTGGAAGTCACTGGTGGTTTGCAGAAGAGGGCCACTGCTACAGAATACAGACTAACAACATTTGGCCACCTGTTACAATTGTGTACACACATAAGGTTGTAGCTGTACACTTTACAAGTACCAAGAACTAAATTAGCACCCCATTCAGCCTGACAAAATCTGTTAAATATCACTTTTTTGATGCGTCCACGAGTGGTGAAAATAACATATGAGTTTTGCCAGCCAATCAGATTACACACATTTCTGTTTCAACTCACAGTTAAACAATTCAGTGATGGAAGGATATTAATTGCTATTTGTTTGTTTGTTTTGTTTTGTTTTGTTTTTTTGAGGTTTTTGTGGCATTAGTGTCCTTTGTTTAAAGTACATAGGTGGGAAAGTGAAACAAGAAGATGGGGTGAAGACATGTGGCAAAGGGCCACAGGCTAGGACTCGAACCTGGACTAGCTGCACAACGACTATAAGCCTTTCAATGTGGAGCAAAGATAAACCAGTTGAGCAATCCAGCAACCCCAGTAAACAATACAGAACGAAGAAACACAAGCTGCAAAGAGGCTGCAAATTTTAAAATATTAATGTTTTAGACATGTTTTCAAACAAGCCACTTACACAATGGAGTATGTACAGCTTCAAAGAGGAAAACCCTAAGTTAAGCTGTTGGGGTTTTTTTGTTTTGTTTGTACATAACCTCCATATAATGTCCAGGGAATTAAGTCTGTATTTTTCTTGCAACTGGCCATTCAGACAAGGATTTCAAATTTTCCAGTTTTGGTTTTCATTTTGTTTGTTTTTTTTCTCCGCATATTGAGATTGCAACTGAAGCACCTCACCTTTCTTTGTTGTTTTTGTTTTGATGACAGTGCCACATATCTTTAGACAGACAGCATATCCACATGAACAAATGAATGCAAAGTAACAGAAACCACTAGAAAAGAAAAGAAGCAGTTCCAGCCATTATCAGTAAACACTTACTCACTGAGATCTCTGGAGAACTACTTTCTGTATTGACGCATGGTCTTGCTCTGTCATTTTCTGGAGTTATTACCAGAGAGCTGTATGGAGTTTACTCACCCTCCCCTTTTGAAACATCAGAGAACTTTTCATTATCAAAGCAAATGTGAGATAGGGTCACAGTCTCAGCTACTCTTCCTGTGTTCTGGTGATTTTTTGCAGAAGTTTCTGCAAACTTCTTTAGCAGGAATTATGACATCACAGTTTGGTTGACCTTTAGGGTTTAAGATGCATTCATTAGGAATGGAGCAGACAGCCCACCTGCAAACATTATCCCATGGAGACATTAAATCAATTAAAGATACAAGTACAGTAAAATGATCTGCAATTTTTACACTGTTCAATATACCATTAACTTGCCCTTTATCAGTAAAAAGTGAAGTATTTCACTTCAGCATTTATGCAAAAGCAGCGGCTACAGCTTTTTCTTTTTTCTTGAGAGTGCTTACACATTTTATGTATATCCACCAGAGCTATATTTGCAACCAAATCCAGAGCAGTGGCTGAAGTGGCAACAAGGTGGCTGATGGGGCAAATGCCTTCTATGGGAACCCATGCATAAAGACCCGGCCTGAGGGATTGCTGCCTGCCATGCATCAAGTGCAATTAAACATTACTTATGCTCGAGTTCACTGAAGGAAATGAAAAAAAAAGCCTAAAAAAAGGAACACAGACACACGCAAACACATGCAAGGAATATTATAGGTCAGAGTGGATGGGAAGCGCCAAAGCCCACAGTCATGAGCTATACCAAATCAAGTGAACACATGAGAAAGTGAAAAGAATGGAGAAAGTGTAACACATCTGGAGTTCAAACCACCATTCAGCATCTGGCAATACATGCCTCTTCATCCAACATGTGCCCTGAGACCTTTAGTCTGTGGCTACCCTTTATACATACATCCATACATAAATAACATTACATTCTTCTGATTATGGTGCTGTCTAGACTTCAAAATCCAAAAAGAATATTGTTGCAATTTGTATCATTCAAAGTGTGATTCTGCTAAAAGGGAGTTTGTGCTATCCTAAGTATGTCCACAGTGTTTGATATGTACATTTGAAACATTTCAACAAAAATGTATTTCTTTACCCCTCTACCTAAATCTATTTTTTAATTCCTCTGTCATTTTCATTCTTTTTAGAGGCCTGCCAAATTAATTCAACACAGTTGTAACTAGATTTGGCGGCGTGTGGGAATAACCAGCGCTCTACAGCTAAATCAACATCAGACACTAGGCTGGATCTCTGGGGGCTCCGTGCAGAGCCTCAGTGTTTCTCAGTCAAAGCAGTGTGCTTTGCCTCGAGCCCCCGATGGAATATCTCTTAATGTAACTGGCATCTTCATTTTGGCTTTGCTCTGATGTTGCATTAAAAAAAAATCAAATCCCTTATTTTAACTCTGAAAAGTAAAAGGTTTGGGGAGATGGAGGGGAAGAGGGGGTGAACAAAGAGTGAGAGACCAATAGAGGAAAATGGTGTAAGCTGTTAATGCTATGTTAATCCCCGACTAAAATAGCTGAAGGTAATACAGAGCTAGATAGCTAAGAGAAGAGGTGAGTGAGAAAAGGGAAATGGGAAGAGGAATAAGAAATATCATCGAAGAGACTTTCATCCAGTTGGAAGCGTCTTTTCTGGCATAATCGTTGGCTTAGCAAACCTTGTTACCGTACACAACCCACCAACAAATAAACAGGATTGACTAGATATGAGATGTAAATATACTGTCAATTTAAAATCCAGACACCACCTCACTCAATATGAAGATATATATGAAGATATATATATATGAAGATACTGTGGATTGTATTTTTACATTTTGAAATTTCTTCTAAGTACATACATTTTTATTTTATTTTGCTTCATTGTTTAATTGTAATAGTTTGAGAACATCCATCGGTTCCGGTCGTCTGCTGTCATAAGTGTGTCAATTGATCAATACTTTGTCTCGGTACGCCATCAATTTTTGTGTGTTATTGTTTGTCCAGTTTTAAATATCTGTGAGTGCACAAATTTGTTTTTCTAGTTCTGTTAATAAACGTAACTAATGCTATTCCTTTAGTATTTTATGATCAACCATGGCAAGTTTACGTATTTTAAAA
>JAOWBL010000010.1:3891912-3920240 GCA_028564865.1 Zenarchopterus dispar
AACATTTTTTTTGAGTTTATTGATTATCAAAGTTGTTTGTTGCTATTAACCACTAGAGAAGTTAAATTGTCGATGTAAATTCATGTCTTAGACTGACCCACTCATAAGTCGAATGCACTTTTTGGGACTGATTTTCTGGGAAAAAAAATCTCAACTTATGTGCGAGTATATACAGTAATCAAATATTCCTTCAAAATCAATTGAAACTGACAGCATAAATTACAGCATAAAAAAGTAATTTGTGTGACAATATTTAGTTCACGTTGAAGCCTGCAGCAGATACCCAAAACTCAATGTTAGTAGTATTGTTGCAAATTACCACTTTATGAATTATCAGCTGTAAGGATATACAAGACCACGGCTTTGAGGTGCTTTGCTTATCCTAAATGTAGTCAAAACAAAACCCAATTCTACAAAGACAGATGACAAGGGATATAAATACACAACAGGAGCTAAAAATTATGTTGAAACCTCTAACAGCACACTGAGCTACTTTCAAGTTCAGACTGTACTCATGACAGAACATTTAGGGTGCTTTTAACTGGTAAAGTTTCTTCTTTTCAGACAAATACTGAAAGTACAAATAAAGTCTGTAGCATGGAACATACAAAATGCATAGATTAGTAGTCAGCACTATTGCCTCACAGCAAGAAGGTTTCTGATTCGACTCCCAGGCCCGTCAGGAGTCTTTCTGTGTGGAGTTTGCATGTTCTCCCTGTCTTTGCATGGGTTCATTCCGGCTTCCTCCCACCGTCAAAAAACATGTATGTTAGGTTGAGTGACAATTCTAAATTATCTGTAGGTGTGAGTGTGAGTGTGCATGATTGTTTGTCTATTTATGTGGCCCTGCGATGGACTGGTGACTTGTCCAGGGTGTATCCCTGCTTATCGCCTGTCATGAGCTGGGATAGGCTCAAGCAGACCCCCGTGACCTTGTAGATGGATTCAGTGGGTATAGAAAATGGATGAATGGATAAAATGTATTTCAGATTTTTGTGACAATCTGTCAAATTTCAATACGCCTGCTGTTCAGCATGATCTTTTAATTACATACTGTCAGTAACGCAGTTTTTTCCCCCCATTTTCCCCACAAACCTTTCAAATATCATTGCTATTCAAAAGCGTCTGTGTAAGAGTCTACACAGCACAAAAGTTTCACTGTACTCGATGAAAATTAAGCTTCAGATCGTCTGCTCTTATACCAGAGCCTATCAAGAAGAAGACGTGTACAGACTCACAAAAGTATAAAACTATCATCTAACCATAATGTATAGTCTGAGGTCATTTCTAGGACACGGATGATATTTTTACAAAGTGGAACTTCTTTTAATGCATTTTCCTCATATTTTTATGTTTGGGTGATAAAGATTATGTTAGAAATGACACTAGTAAAAGTTATATTTTAACTTTGAAAACTAAAAGAGTCTCAAATACAGTTATTTGTTGTAAGATAGCTATGAAATCGTTGTCACTTATGATACTGCATGATCTTTCACAAATATCTTGATAACTTCTAATAATAAAATGAAATGTATGAATCAAAACCAACTTAATAAAACTTCAATATATATAAGAAGGTTTGATAGCATATTAATATCCAAATAAAAATAAGAAAAATAAACCATAGTGGAAAAATCAATCCCTAACGTGGCACAAATCTAAAGATTACTCGTGGAAAAAAAAACAGGTAGAAAAAACAGAAAGTAGGCACAGACATTCTTCTTCTTTTTTTTTAAGGAACATAGTGCGCCAAGCAAGAGTGCATGAATATTCATGTGCACCACAACAAACTGTGAAAATGGCTTTGTTAGTGAAACCAAAATCCCAGGCTCATGTGCGAGGAAGAATAAAAAAAAGAAAGAAAGAAAACAACTACACTCTCTGGAGGGGGCTTGGATCCCAGCCTGCTAAGACGGATGCCTCTGCTATTGGAGGACGATGCTAAAAAGTCTGGCGTCAAAGAAACAGTATGGCTGAAATGTTGTTTACCTCGTTGGCAAACAAGGCTCTGCAATAAAGTATCAACAGTGGGTCAGTAAAAGAAACTGTATTTGGCAACGGTTAAATGAGGCACTAAAGTGATCAAATTAATCTCCCTTAGTGAGAATTTAATGTCCTGGAGTGTGAAGAAAACAGAAAAAAGAGCTAAATATCTCAGTTTAAAACTATATATTGATGTGAGAGGTTCATACATTTTTTTAGTTGGTACTTAAAAAACATTAAATACCATCTGATTAATTAATATGACTTGAATAACTCTTGATAACAGTTGGTTATCTAGCATATTCCTAAAATACAGACAATTTAGTTTTGAAAATAAGCCAGAGACAAACTGAAGGCTCCAGATGTCCAAACCTGAAGTCTGCTGCCAAATCCCAAACATAATAGAGCAAGACCTTTTGCTGTCCAGTAATTTTGTCTTTTACTAATACCTCAAAATAAAGATTTAACAACTACATATACATGATACTTTCTTTTTTACCTGGTATAAGAACAACATTTTTCTTCAATATGGTGTCAGTTCCTTTGCAGCTTTGCTTTTTTTTTTTCCTTTTGGGGGGGATTTTTTTTGCTCAAATGTAACTTCTGCTAAAAACAAATTCATGGTAACTCAAACTTTGTGTTTACATGGTTTGCCTTCTGTTTCAGCAGTTCACACATCACAAGACAGAAATCACACATGTACGCTATAACAGCATCCCGAGCGTTGCCATACATTCATTGCCACTCAGCTGGGGGCTCCACACGTCGTGGAGTGAGTGTTGCTCGCGCCCAAAGTTGAAGTTCATCAACTTTGAAAGCTTCAACCTGAGAGAGAGAGAGAGAGAGAGAGAGAGAAAGAGAGAGAGAGAGCGAATCTACTAGATACTCTAGTATCCAGGTTAGAGTGTGTATTAGAATCAGAAATGTCATAATAATAGGAGGTGAAATTCTGGATATCTGACAGTGTTTAAAAATATCAGATAACTGGAACAATAGCATTGTTTGCCTCAAGCACATAGACAAGTCTATTGTTTCAGTTGCTTATTACCTCGGCTGTGGTTGCAGGAGTGGATGGCTGCCTGACTTACCTGCAATATTGTTGGCATGACTTATTCCAATAACTCTTTTCACAGTTTTGCTTTCTTTAAGGGCACTTGGCAAACCACTTCATGTGACTTTATCAGCACAAACTGGAAAGAAGTGTTCCTCCAGACTTTAGCTTTCACTTTAACTTCCTCTGATATATATATATATATATATATACACATACACACACACACACACACACACACAGTAATAAGCAACTGAAACAATAGACTTGCCTAAGTGCTTGATGCAAACAGTGCTATTGTTCCAGTTTTCTGAA
Organism: Zenarchopterus dispar; assembly: GCA_028564865.1. Classification (NCBI taxonomy): domain Eukaryota; kingdom Metazoa; phylum Chordata; class Actinopteri; order Beloniformes; family Zenarchopteridae; genus Zenarchopterus; species Zenarchopterus dispar. Next base: position 3,895,262 of record JAOWBL010000010.1, read on the forward strand.
ATGTTTAAGTACTGTCAAATATCCAGAATTTCACCTCCTATTATTATAATGACATTTCTGATTCTAATACATACTCTAACCTGGATACTAGAGCATGTAATAGATACTCTAAACTCACTAACAACTGGTAACATTTACCACACAGACCAACACTAAAACAGAGGGATAGACATGGTGTCAACAATGTATTTATTTTCTGAGTGAAAACGTCTGTGATTTTTGGATTATTCCCCTCCTGAGTCACAGTGATGTTAGACAAAACACAGTTTTCTTTTTTGCATTGCTTTATAATTACTTGTGAATAAAACACACAGAGTATTGCAATTGATTATGTTACAAATTTAACGCACAGCCTCAAAATGTGCATTCAAATATTGATAGTGATATAACTACCAACATTTTAAAGTAGTGTCAGGCAGTCTTTTCTATAGAAATATAATCCTTAATTATACGAGTCTTTTAGGAGCTACTTCTTAGGTGCTGATTAATTAACAATGTAGTCTTTAGTCACTGGAAACTTTGTTTACATCTTAATGGAAAGAGGTACTTAAGAGTCAAAAATGAAAAAAGCATCTGAAAGCAGCTTAATTAGGCAGGAATTGATTTGTTAAGCTTCTCACTTGTCGTGGGTGCAGCAATCGAACAGGATTTGAGAATGCGCTGCTGAGAAGCACATCTGTTTAAATTAAAACTGGACCTCTTCAGGATGGAGGTGACTCTCCAACACATGCTCCACTGGGTGTCTTCTGAAGCCACTGACAGGACGGGTTCACCGTGAGGTAACTTGGCACGGGTACGTTGTGTGTTCATACATATGGTCTCATTGTTAATCTGCATAAACACAATAAAAAAATCATGCACACCTGTGAGTGTGCATAAACTTCGTTATTTACAGATGTGCATGTGGATTCATGAGTCGTGTTTGCTGTATTTGTGTGTATGTAGGCGCTTGCGCAGGATACGTGCCAGCTGTCCGCCGCTGCCCTCGGGAAGAATGTGTAATGGGGATAAGCTTCTTCTCTTGGCTTCTAGCGGCTTTACTGCAGATCTGTTCCAGGTGTGTGTGATTATGTGTGTGTGCTGTGGGCATTTGTGTGACCCATGTTGAGCTAGAAAAGACAGAAAACGAAAAATACAGCAAAGGGAAGCTCCTAGCTGGCCAGTAACATCTTCATCTGAGAGCAGCAGAATAAGCCTGCGCTGACATAATTATGTCACGCTGAGCCGTTTCAAATTGAAACAATTGTCAATGCTATCCCACAGTTCAGTATTTACAAAGATAAGTAAACCATTGCTTGGCTTCATCTCTCCAGAAGAATAGCCATCATCAATGTTATACAAACTCATGACTGTTTTTTTTTAAATATCCAATACAAAGGCCAAATTTTCACAGGAAGCTTCATAATTTTACAATGAAATATATTCAAACATAGATAATTCAAACTAGGATTCAAATGTAAAAGATAAAAACTTATTTCTAGTTTTGTTATGAAGCCCTACACCTCTGTTGTTCTGCTTGGCCAGAGGTAAAGGATTGTGGCTTATAGTTACCAGTATTATAGAGCTGATGCAGCGGAGTGGAGATAGAAGGGTCTTGTGGGATAGAGATGCTGTTAATGCTGGAGTTTCTGACCTTGGATCACCCTCTCTAAACCCTTCATATGGGTACCTGTGACCAACCCCTCACAAACTCCTACCCATGCACGCACACACTCAGCCCTGAAGCTCTACTCAAGAAAAAGCCAATAAGAAAGAGGGACAGAGCAAGAGAGAAGGAGGCTGTGACACTTGCAGTAGGCTATTTACTTGCATTGTTAATTTCATTAGCCCTCTGGCGACCACTTCAATATTTAACATTCTCGATTTAGTCTTTTCCTTTTTACCCTTTCCTTTTCTTTAAACCGGTCAGCTACCAAAGTCTAACAATTAAACAGAGTGGCCAAAGGTAATCTATCAGCACTCCGGTCTTACCACTTAATATAGTGGCACTCGATTTGCACTCAGCCGAAGGAGGGCAAACCTTGTAAAAGCCACAATCCTTTTAAATGGGCAATCAATTTGACAATGTGACTTTGCAGCTGGGTGTTGCTCAGTCATGCTTGTGGAGTAAATGATAAGCATGTGGAGCACCACTGGAAAAAGTGAACTGGATATGTATGACACCTGATCCATCGCTAAGCAACATCATACTAATCAGCTATAAAGCTACAACCATGTGCCTAAATACTGGAAAGGCAGCCTTTGATCACAAAATATTTTCAGCAGATCACTGTCTTTTAGTTTCAAGATGGGGCCTCCATAGGTCTGATTTAACTCTCCTACACAACCCACCAGAAGTTTCATCAGATTCAAATCTAAGGAAATGAAAGGCCACATAACCTTTGAACTCTGTAACATTTTTCAAACCAGAGCTGCACCGTTTCTGCAGCATGGTGGGGTGTAATATCCTGCTGCCGCAGACCCCTGCAATTGGGGACTATTTTTGCCACTAGTAGGTGTGTGAGGTCTGCAACCATGTTTATGCAGGTATTACATGTCCTATTAACATCCACATGAATGCTTAGTCATAAGGGTAAGCAAGAAGCAGAACTCACATACATAGACAGAACATACATGAAAATAGCATATTTTGTTTTTGTCTCAGTAATGCAAGTCTAACACTCATATTCAGGTCCCAATGGACATGCTGACTAGTTTGGTACTACTCAGCCCTAACCTCAGCAGGCTGCAGTGCACCACATGTTCCAACTCTCTTTTTATCACAGACATCTGCAAGGTTTTCTGCACAAGCAGCACTGATTTGAAATGAAACCACTTGGGCTTCGGGTTTTACTCCTCATGTGCTTTAATGAGCCCTGGGCACTTATGACCCTGTGACTGGTGAGCAAGGGCTTCCTCGGACAATTTCTTTTAAAGTGAACACCAGGAACACCCCACAAGACCTACAACTTGGAGCAATTTGGTTTCAAGTCAAAATTGGAAATATCCATTAGATCTGCTCATTTTTATGACTTTGCCATTGACAACCGCTGTGTTATCGATTTCACCTGTCAGGGGTTGTAATATATTGGCAGAACAGTGCTGAATATGCGATAAAAAGGAATTCCGCAGATTTTTTTAAGAGTTATTTTCTTGGTCAATGCCACGGTGTTGACTATAATCAAGTTCGTGATTGTGAATTGTTAGCATAAGCAGTCATATACGTAGAGCTCACTGAACAGTGTGACAGCCTGCTAATGGCTCTGTCACAAAGGGACTGGGGTTTAGACACAGCTATCATCATGATCTCAATAAGTATGCCGCGATACCTGCACACTGCCTCAGTAGTGTCTCCTGACATCCATACTTTGACATCGCTGGTGTGCCGTGAAATGTAAGTGCAACTGAAAAGATGGGTTTGCATGCTGCCAATATTTCCAATTGGCAAAGCAATAATGTGACTATTTTGCAGTCTCCTGCAGTATGGCGTCAACTCTTAGACACCACATAAATGATATCTTGGCCTCTCTTTTAATCTCCCTCCTCTCAGTGCTCGATTGCACTGTAGGGTATCTTTCATACCAACAAGGCAGCAATTTCTAAATTGTTTTTTTCATTGTAGCGTACAAGCAGCACACCCAAACTCCCTGACTTATAACCTCACCTCCACGGTTGATTTATTAAACAGTTCACACACATGAAGTTCATTGGTAGGTGTGAAGGCAAGGCAACGTGCTAAAATATCTCCACAATAACAGCACAGGCCTTTTCATTACCCATTCCAAACAAATCGGACTGCAGCTGGCAGAGAATAAATCCAGAGTTGTAAGTAAATACGTGAAACTGAAGCAGTGGGCTGTTGAAAATGCATCAGGACCAGGCTTTTTCTATTATACTGATATTTATCTTCCTTCCCTAAACAAAAAGAGCAAGGAAGAAGGTAAGCATGCAGGTGGTCAGCAGACGTGTATGTTCTCATGCTTGCAAGTGTGTAATTGTTGCCTGTTACCATTAGGTGAAAAGCAGCGATTGGAGGATGCACAATAACCTATGAAGGGCAAACCTGGGGATATTGTGCGTGACATTAGACGTCTGCAGGTAAGTAATGATCAGAGCACCGTGTGACAGCCTGGCAGCAACAATGGAACATCGTTTGCTGAGCAACACTGCCCAAGCCCAACTCCTTCCCACTACTTCATTAGTAATGAAGCCCCCAAATTCAACCACATGGTGCTATAGTTGCAGCAACCTTACCTACAGTGCTTCTCCAATGTTAAAAATAAACATCACATTTAATAGTAATTTATGCAATGCCTGTAATTTATACCATTACACAATAATACCACAAGTGTAAGGCAAAATAACCTTTAATTGAGGTATAATCACAAAGAATTGGATCAGAGGAATGATAGTATGAGCAATTGTCTGTTCAAGACATGAGACAATTAACTCTGAGCTAAGAAACCAGGATTAAAGGAGTGAATGTCAGAGAGTAAATAAAACCACATACTACTGTTCAGAAGTCAAAACAGTGTCAAAAAAAATTACTGACAAAGAGTAAGTGAGGTTTTAGATTTCATTAAAAAATATACATCTGAAAACAAAGATCAATGCATTATTTGTCTTTGAGGACTTTCTGACTTCCCTCATGCCTGCTACATTTTGCTTAAAATTTTGCATTTTGCATCCATTCAAATTGAAAAGTGTGATTTAATGGCTGTTATCTGTTTTAGTTTATTTTTTTAACTGAATTAATTGCTAACTATTGTGGCCTTTCAAAAAAAAAGTAATTGAGAAAAGCTGAGTTGTGTTTTTTCTGTATTTCCATAGTTCCTAACACTGTGTGTATTCAGACTTTTAACCACTTTTATGATCCAGTAACACTTCATCAACTCATTTTATTTACTCAACATGGTTGCAAATATGGCTAATCCAAACTCAAGAGAGAATGTACAATTGCAGTAAAAATGCAGTGATTTTGAGAGTTAACATCTATATTAGAATATACAGGTTTCACAATATGAATTTGGACATTTATTTGAGAAGCACATGTTGTTTTCAAATGTTCGTTTTACTTTTGTGTTTTGTTTTCTCACTTCCCTTTTTCCTTCTTATGCACAAATAGTCAAAATTTAAAAGTAAAAAATATTCGGTTTTGGTAGAAAAATGTCCTATAACTGGACTTTTCCCATTTAGCCATTTATTGAATGACTGCTATTTAACTTTGGCAGTGCAATTAAGATAATTTGATCATTTCATGGCACCTTTCTAACAATCATAAAAATACAGAACCTTACCAACCCTATCCCTAAGGATAATGCTGCTTATGCAAGATCACAGCAACAAGCCAGAGAATGCACGATTTTAAAGTCTAGTCACTTTATAAACATGTCAGCGGCGTAGGTAACATACCCATAAATTTCACTACTGAGGCAACGTAATTTCATTTTGTTTGGAATAAATAAACCTTTGTCCCTCAGACTGATTATGCTCCCCCTCTGAATCTTTTCAGCTCAACTCCCACTTTGATGAAGCAGCGCACCGCTTAATGATGCTGTTGATTCATATCCGGTGGCACACTGAGAGGGAGAGCAAGAGAGAGGTGAAATCTGAGTTCCTGCCTGAATCAGCGAAGCTGCTGCTTCCATCTAGCACTGCTAAAATGGACAGAAAACAGCAATTCATGTTTTCACTGTCATGAATAAGTTATATCAACCTCCAATGAATGAGGGAATATGAAAAACTAATTACCATATTTCCCATTAATGGGAACAGAAAAGTTTTAGGTCAAGTTCTCAAACTGCAGTAAATCAGTAATTATGGGCCTTTTCTTGTTATTCTTGTTTGGTAAGACGGGAAACTCACAATGGACAATATTCACTGGATTTATAAGCACCCAGAGAACTCTGGTTGTAAGCTGATAAAGGAAAAAGCTGAGCTGGTTTGGCATTCTTGGGCTAAAGACACATTTTTAATGGTAATAGGAAGCATTTATATGAACTCAAAGTCTGGCTTTGTGCCTCTTATTAGAAAAGCTAAGACAATAAAAAAATGTTGGAACGCTGTTCGTTTGTAATTGCCGGCTGTCGTCCATCTTCAATGGCATCAAATATCCCACAGCATGACTAGGATTTATTCATTAGGCCAATTTCCTTTTATTAAGATGTAAACAGTGTACATATAAAACAGCCTTTGCTCTAAAAGATCTGAATGCACAAAAAAAAAAATCTCACAAAAGCTCCTGATGGTTTTCTGAAACAAATCTCCCTCGCTGCTCATCAAGACAAACACCCTGAGAATGAGCGGGAACATGAACTTAACATGACTTCCCCTTTCGGAACAGCGAAAGTGGGTTTGCAGAGCTTTAGGAAGCTGGGGATTTTGTACACTAACCCCTGCATCGATCCAGATCAAGAACTGGCAGAAAGCAGTGGGCGTTGGGAGCAGAACCCCCTTTGATCAAACAGTGGTCATGACTTCTTCAAGAAGCAGCAATCTCCCACTGAAGTCTAGTAATACTGTGCAAGTCCCACAAGAGATTATGTCTGAGTATGTCAATTATAGTATATACATAAAAAATACTCATCTGTAGGAAATGCCAATCTCTGCAGCTTATGATCCTACCTTGACGGAAAATAGAGGGGTTTCTGTATGTATGCCAAATAAGCCCATATAAAATAACTATAAAACATTTACAGCACAGCAGTATATTGCTTTATATACATTTAGAGTTTTACTGTGCCAGCATGCAAGCTACTTGGCTCTAAGTCACTACTGTGAGATGTAGATTAATACAGTCCAGCCAGCCAAGTGAACTTAATATCATGTAATTTTAAAATGCAATATGTTGACTTTCTTGGTTTGAAATATGGAAAGCTAGCAACAGCTCATGATGATTTTTTAACACTACTTACTTAGCACAGTGTTGTTTATTCATTCATTTTTCCAGAATGTCAGTCTATTAAAAAGATGAGTATAACACTAAATCATTTCCAGGAGTAGTTTACTTATACTCCCATTATATCTATTTATTTTGTTCATCTGTTCTTTTTGTTTTGTTTTGTTTTTTAATGAATCAAATAAAACACTGCTATGTAATATCAAATGAGACAGAACTTTGCTAAACTAAAGCAATTAACACATTATGTCTGGACTTATTGAGTTTACTTGTGGATATCTAAAGTGTTTTAAATTAAAAATGTTATGGTCTAAAATAAGTATCCAAAGGGGGGTTAAAAAAAAACATTTCACATTAGCCTCACTGCAAATGCCTGCATTCATTTTTATTTCTTTTATCTTCTTCTTCTGGGAAATAATTAGATACCAGTGCAGAAACTGAAATTAGTCTTTATTAATCAGTCAAGTGATTAATTAGTCCATCTTTCTACAATTGTCATACCAAATGAGAGAATAAAATAAGTATTTACTGAAGTTTTTTATTGCATTCATTAAACTATTGAACAAATTAAATACAAATTTTCTTGTATTTGTTTTGGCAGATAGCGTTGGTGTGAGTCACACACAATCCAAGTCATATTGAAACAACAAACCAGTAGAAAATATTGCTCAATGGCTTTGAGTGTTTGATCCAATATTAATAGCTATTACAAAAAATTATACCACAGTATCTGCTATTTCATAATACTTTATATGCAGAGTATCTCATTTAGTTACACTCACTCTTAACTGTAAGGATGCAAAGTTTTAGGAAAGAAAATGGTCCCTACCAAAATGACATCATGACTGTACTTTCTCCAGGAATAATTTTGAGAAAATAATGATAATCCAACTTTAACTCCATCTTGATAAGAGATCAATAAAACAGACCGATCTTCTCGTCTCAGCTTCTTTGTTACCGAAAGTCAAGTCACTGACCATTTCTCATGTCATCCCCAAGGCGACCCACTCTGCCCACAGCATCATAGTTTCAGCTAATTAAACACAACATGAAGAACACTGACCTTCCGCGGCGCAGTCAGACAAGACTGTTATTCATCTCCATAAATCATTAAGAGTCATCAAAGACGACTTACAAAGAAAGCTTTACTTTTTTTTTTTTTTAAATGATATCTGGAAATTGTTAGATATAAAACAACCCTCAGCTCACACAAGACAAGCTTTTTTTTAAACTTGCAAAGTCTGGTCAAAGTTCTGTAAAGCATTACTAAAAGGATATCCACATTAAACAAGATTAACCAATACTGCGTGTTCATAAATGGGAAATTCCACAAAAGGACCTGAGACCTAAAAAAAAAAAAGAAAAAGAAAAAAGAGGAAGATGTTCCAACTCCAGCAGGTCTCTATTCTCCAAGCCAAATAAGATCAGTGTCTCAATTCCTGAAATATGTCATGTCACTGTACACTTGGAGCTGATCCAAAACCAGATTAAAAAATGAAATGAAGACCCCCCCACTCCTCTCCCTTCTGCTCCTCCCAAGTAAATACACTAATCCGCACACTTTGCTGCCTCGTTACTTGGGCTCTTAATTAAAATGCAAGCACTTCTCCTTCAGGCTGTTACCAATACTTGATGCGCTGGATTACCGGCGGTGAAGTCGGACATAATTTGTTTTTAATAAAACATTGCAGGGATTAAGTCAATGGAGTTTACTGAGATTTGGCTCCAAGGACTCAAATGTATTGTAAATTCTGAGCACAAAACAAGCCAACAAATGCTTTGGCATATTTAATAGGCATTTAATTGCTCTTAATATAGAACAAATGATTGTAATAACAGGGATTCCTTACATAAACGCAGCTGACGTACACAGAGAGCAGGCGCATACTAATGGGAGACTTACCTCTATATTTGCATTTGTTTATCCTAATTTAGGGTGAAATGGCTGGGTATGATGTTGGAAAGAAGTAGTATTAATTTGTAGACTTAATTAGGAGTTTTATGGGTTGCCACAGTGGAGAACGCATAAAATGACAGCGTCATCACTAATTCAACATGGCAGGCCTGCAGAACACCATCTGCTGCCCAAGAAACTGTTAATAAAGTCACAATTATCTTTTTGTGAGCCATTTATTCAGAATAAAATCTGCAAATTAATTAGCTGCGAGTCAAGTATACAGGTGAGAGGAGAAACAGAGGGGAAAGAAAAAAGGCCAAATCACCAAAGGCAGAAGCAAGATATTTGTCTCAAGAACATTGTTCAGCCAAACACTCCTGTGGTGTTAATTATAATTTCAGGTTTCATTGCTGATGATTTGAAACAAAGGCTTTGTTTAGCTTCCTAATTGTGCTTCACATCCACTTACACGCATTTTGTAATGAGCCTACACATTTGTCTGCGTCTCCGTCTCTCTCGTCAGGATAAACAAACAAAGAAAAAAGGCATCTTCAGAATCAGTAATTGCACAGTGTGTTGACAGCTCGCTATCAAAACAGCAGGAAAATCCAATTCTCCCCATAAAGTTTAGCATCAAGCCTATTTATGATCAATAGTGGCGGGCAAAGAAGCCACTTATATGCTGTGTTTACATTCTTGTTAGTTCCTCATCAAGGATGCTTTCCTTGTTACCGCCCTCCCTCTCTGTCTCAGCCGCGACCGCTCTCACTGCCTTTCCAAGCTTTTGTCAACACCTGCAGTGAGAATAAATGGCCAAAACAGAGGCCAGATAATTTTGTTAATCCCCTTTGCCTAAGACCTTGAGGACTTTAATTCATGGTGATTGCTCCGGCTCCCCTTGCTGACGATCAATATAGCCCGTTTCAGCACTTTTTGGCCAGACTCAGAAACAAAAAGCCCTTGTCGCTCCACTCTCTGTTATGAAAAGTGTACTCAAAACAAACAAGGTATCCTTCAAAGTCATCAAATGTGCAGACAGACAGGATACGCACACATGCATACAAAATCTGCCTGCCGGCTGACGGAGAAGTGACGGTCACATTCTTCAGCATGTGTGCCTCACCATCTCTACACTTATAACTTACACTTCCTGGAATAGGTAAATAGTTGCTGTAGTGACACTTCCTTTGCTTTTGAAGCATTTATCAGTGATCCCAAGAATCATTAAGCCCTCTAGCCATGTCATTAATACACAAAACCCCTTTATTTAGATTACTTTTGTGCAAATAAAGGAAAAAAAACTAAAACCCTCACCCGTGGAACAGTCCAAGCATCTCAAAAAAAGCAAAAAAGGGAAAATGAGGGTAGTAAGGTCTAACCATAGTGTAAAATGAAAAATGGGGGCTCGGAGGTTGCCAAATTAGCCACTTTGGCAGAGTTTATTTCCCATTTAAGGCAGAAGAGAGGACACCCCAGAGAGGGGCAGTCAACAAACACTTGAAAAAGAATCGAGGAAGCAGATGTGGGAGATAATTGTTCTTGTTAGCATGATGAATGACACTAAATTTTCCCCCCTCACCTGCATTCTGTTTTAACACAAAAAGACTAAATGATTTCTTTTGCACAAACATTTATTTTACTTATTTACCAGGGCTTGGCTGGTGTTTTGTCACAAAATGTGTCGATGTGTAAAGAACAGGAGCAATCACACCAAGTCTCCTGTGTTTTTGTAATGAAATGTGCGAGGCTTCCTATGCATAACCAGATTTGCAGTAAGCAAGTGCAGAAATTAAGCATGCCCATCGCTCAGACAGCGGTGCCTCCTAAGTGGCATTTGGAAAATTACCTCACACATTTTATTTGCGGGTATGCTTTGTTCACAGAGTGGTAATTGACAGCAGTGTAATGAAATTGCAACTAGAATCGCTGAATGTGTTTTTAAAGTCAATAACACAAAATGTAATGCCCCACTGAGCAAGACTTTGGGAATACAATTATGATCAATTTGAGTGCTGAGGGCAGCCATTTTGAATCAGCCTCACACAGAGACAATGGGTGACTCTCACACAGTGAGTTCATAAAATAAAGTTATCTGTATTTGTGCTTATGGGGAGATTGAACACAGACAAAGCACTTCCATGCTGTGTAACAACCTTACTTCTCAGCAGTTTAAAACCATTCATGTCTCTGAATTGAGTAAAATAAACCTCCCCTTTAGCTATTGTGAAGGTACACAGCAGTTTGAATTACTTGAAGGAAACAAAGTGCAGCTTGTTGAATTTGTGTTTACCCATCAAAATGCGAATTCAGCTACAGTATCTTTGAATTATCTTTGCTTGTGTTTCACTTTATATTCCCTCTGTGTTAGTAATCTCCTTTCTGTGCTGGTTGAGTATACAGCAGCCTTGTTCTCTGCTTTTTACCTTTCCTGTTTCAGGTGAACTCATCAACTGTGTCATCTTGATAGTTTCAAGCATTCTCGCTTAATCATTTGTGGAGCAAGTCACACCAAGCTGCTCTTTTTTTTCTCCTCATCCACCACCTCCCTTTAAAGCTGGGAAAGCACATCTCATTTAGGTTTCCAAGCTTTATCCCAACAAGCCACAAGACTTCTTGAACAATGTCCTATCAGGCAAGGCCAGCAAAATCCAAACTCAGTATTTCAATGCAAATGCCTCATACCAGCTGTAAAGCATGGTGGGAGAGGGTGGAAGATTTGGACTAGTTTTCAAGCCAAATGATCTGTGAATCAACAATGGACTCCAGTTTGCAAACATACGTTGTAAGATTCCTGGTTTGAGTCCCATCCAAAAGACAGGGACTGATTTGTGTCTTTAGGTAACTACAACCAAAACCCTCAGGTCATCAGGGTCACACCTACTTTCTTTACCAAAAGTTAGAACTAAATGTGCTGAGACAGCGTACAGCTTTTATGTTCATCAGCCATGGAACAAATGTCCAGAATCTATCAGGACTACTGGAACTCTCAGCAGCTTTAAATTGAGACCGAAAACCTTTTTATCTACTGCTGCATTTCAGTAATCTCACACAATGCACTGTAACTTTTATTTCATCCGTTTTATTTTTAACTTGTGTCTGTCTCTCTTTAATTTTTAAACTTCTTTTAAACTCTTACTTTTTAATGCCCCTTTTATTGCTTTCATGTTAAGCATTTTGAATTGCCTTGTATATGAAGTTTGCTACACAAATAAACTTGCCTTGCCAAGAGGCAGCTGTGACATGGTCTGTCCATCAGCAAAAGCTTGGCTGAAATAGGATCATACGATAGGACAATAATCCAAAGTACACCAGCAAATCTACACTGACATGACTGAAAAATAAAAGAATCAAGCTGTCAGAGCTGTGTAAGAATGAATGCTCACAAGCCTCAATAAACAAACAACATAGTAGAAAAAGACTGGGCCAAAATTCCACCACAGCCATATGAAAAATTGATAATGTGATGCTGAAAATATACTTCAAGCTACTGCAGCAAAAGGTGGTTCCAGCCACTAAATGATGAGCTATATCTAGTTTTTCACACACTAATCCCACATTTTTGAATTGTGTTTGTAAATAATTTGTTTTGTTTTGTTGTTTTAAAAGGCAGATCTTCTTGGATAAGGGTTTAAAGGCTTTAGGGCTTTTTTTGTCCATGAGGGTGTACTCTTTTCATTTTTACTGTACTGTATGATCTTTTGTGGGTGCATTAGGTAAAAAAAAAGTATTAATTTTTATGGACACATTGTATTTTTGAGGGGAAAAATAGTGTAAGATTTCATTGAACACTATGCAGAGATGGATTGATCATGTTGTGGAGTTGTTATGCAACCAGTTGCATGGGGCATAAGAAGCATTTCAGTGTTATAAGAAACATGCAATTAACTTGTTTTGCAAGGAAATTCTGGAGAAAACTATCATCACAGTGTGTAAAATATAAATTTCAAACAAAATTTTTGGAAAACAGTCATTTCATTTAAGATTAACTTCTTAGAGAAAACTTCAAATGCAGAAAATTCCCTGAAATGGGCTTATTAACAGTGAATTTTGTGTAACTCCTAAAAGATGACTTAAGACTTGTAAGACAGACAAAAACTAAATTTGTTATTAGCACTTAAGAATATCATTATATAACTTTATGCAACTATCATTTTGTTACTTTTGTTGTGTTGTACCATGAAAATTTGGAAAATATTGTACAGACTTCACTGTGCACTATAAAAGACACATTGATAATGTTGTGGTATTTGACAAAGCTGGTTTCTCCATCTACTGAACATTACATGTAATTAGTAGAGATTTTCACAACTGCAATTTCATTGACAGTATGTTCTGAGTAACTTCACACGTAAAGGAAAAAGGTAATGAAACTATAGTGTGAGCCTTGTGAGCTGCTATCTGATAATGGATGTAGCTCTGAGTCAAGTAAAGAGACCATCAGTATCAGACTGGTCAGACAACATGATCAGATTGCATGCTTGTTGGATGGCTTGGGAGCACAGTCAATGGAGACAGCAACGTCTTGTTTTTTTTTTTTCTCATTAGATGCTATCAGGTAGTATCAGCTGACAGGACAGGCTACGGCTACCTAACATTCAAGACTCCAGATGGCTGGGTTTCCCATAGTCGCATAGGGTGAACCCTGTAACCCCATCACTATGGCCACCAGTGCTTTGTTTATCAGATGTGGAGATGTAGCATGAGGACGCGATGCTGTATCGTTTATTCTTTATCAGGACAAGCAATCTGGTGTTGGTGTACCAGACAACAAGAAGAAGTGCTGATTAGCTCCAACAGCATGTGGGCTTTCAGTGGAACTGTTCTGCGAAAAAGGTTTTTAGATCCCAGCTATAAGGTTTGTTTTCACATCCAAGAAGCAACACGGACCAGAGAACCAGCATATGATTTCCAGTTATGTGTATCAATGATCTATAAAGTTATAATAAAGAAAACGTGCTGTGCACACATCAATGGTTGCCTTTACTCAAAAGAATCAATCTCCTGCTTTATAAGTGAGATGAAACACCATACATTTGAGACTCTTTGCGTCATTTAAACATTAAATTACATGCTGTGTTAAAATTAGTATTTTAAAAGTGGAAGATGTTGATGTAAAGTTATTCAATCAACTAGTGTGCTCACACACCCAATAATGAAAGCTAAAGGTCACATTTAATTAACTTGTACCATGATCAAGCTGTGAAATGGGATATGAGCAAATATTTCCAAGATCAAAAATTTCAACAACATTGTTATCCATCTAATGATTAGAGATACCTCATTCTGGAGCACTTGTAAACTTGCAAGTTACTATACTGGAAAAAAGCAGAGGATCTGACTCTTCCATATTCTTATTATGAGACCTGGCAGTGACAGGGTGGTGCCTGTAGAGGAGGGTATACTCTTACTTATTTTTCCTTTTTTGTTTGTTTGTTTGTTTGTTTGTTTTTGAGTGGCTTTTGTACAACCAGCTCTGCTACATACCAATACATGGGTCAGTATTTTCACACTGTCATATGTCATCTTCTTTTTGCCTTCAAAGATTTAATATCTTTCTAAAACCTACATGAGCCATCATGTGGTACTGATTTCCCAATCAATACATGCCCATAGATACCAATGCCTTCACCATGCTCAGAAAAATAAACAACTTCTAAATCTACTGTAAAATGCAATACATAACAGAGGTGAATTTGCACAACCAAAGGCTATTTGAGAAATCATGCCAATGTAAAATTCAAGAGATCTCAGACCGTATATGGTCTACGGAGATGTACTCCATAGACCATATAAGTTTATATTTTAGAAAATAATTATAAAAACAATTGCAAACCAGCTATGATTTGCTGAAACAAAACAGTTCTCTGTAGTGGTAGACGCACCACAGAAAGACTGCTTCGTAATATTACAGGGACATGGACAATAGTCGTATTTCCATGACCCCTAGATTTGCACAAAAACCTAAATATATTGCAGAGAAACCTGTAATGGAAATGCCTATAAGTAAAAAGAAAACTCCAAATATCACAAAAATGTTTTTATGCTTTTACAAGGTGGTTTTTCAGATGTATCAATCCAGTTTCTCGCAAAAGTGTAACGGAAACATTTTTTTCGCATTTGCACATCTCAGACGGCGTTGGATGTAATGTAGTTAATCATTCTAAAGTCACCAAAATTGGGTTAACAGCTGTTTTTGGCTTCATTAATATGATGTAGTTGTACTGTAACACTACTTAATCATTACTGCATTACATAATGGCTTTGCCTTTGAATATGTAATTATTTGGATGATCATCTGCTACCTTCTTCTGTTGACTATTTTCGCAACAACAGGAGCTGCAGTTACAATAATATGTCCAAAACTAAAGATGTTTGTGTCCATCTTCTTCGAAGTCAAGAACTTTTCTTTGATTTGAAGAGAAGTTGCAGAGATATGAACAAAAGATCAGAGAATTGTGACCATTAAAAACAAGAAAGCACCATGCAATGGAAACACAGGCCACTCAAGAGGTACTTTTGTCCCAAATTCAGTTTTACTTTTTTTTGTTTTTGGAGGGTGGGGGTCCAATAAATGAATCTTTCTGATAAAATTAGTTGGATTTATGGTATATTTTATTTTTGTGAAGTAAAAGTGATCTTTGATCACAAAACTTGTTAGATTGTTTCATCCTAGAGCCCAGAATACATGTTGAACACAAAGATATTCTGTCATTGCATTTTTTTGAGATATCACATTCACTAGTTTATTATGCTCTAGCCACAGCATTAGCCAATAATATTATTTTAACTTTAATTTTCTGTGTTACTACTATTAAAACTAGTATCAAATGTCTTTTCACAAATATTTACAGTGGAATCCAAGAAATCCTTCGTACAGAATTAACTTTATCGTTTTTTAGAAAGTTGAAATGTGATGAGGGACCTCACAGTAAAGCCTTCACATTTCAGCTCCACCAATTCACAGCTAACAGTCAAGACTGTCACTGTAAAGTATATGTTTGGAGCCGGTAAGATTGGATTGACATTAGTATATATTGCTGTTGTGACCATGTCAATAACCTCTAAGCCTGTGAAGGGTGAGCCACGGGAACCTTTCCATTCCCTGATCCAATTAGCTGCCAACTAAGCCAACTCAACCCGGACAATCCCCCAGGTCCCTCGAACCACCACGAGCAGCCAGCCAGGCAGAGGCCAGAAGGTGAGCTGCCACCTAAACTTTGTACATTGATTACAGCTAATCCCAGCGGATTTTGTGACAGATTGTGATTCTAGTCTACATCCCTATGAGGCACACGTGCATACAGTTCAAACGTAAAGACACGTGTGCCATCTAAGTGTGGAAAAAGCGATACAGCAGTAGGAGACACCAAATAGATCCATGTTGATCAGCACAACATTTTGTTTTCACAGATCTGATTGGCAGCTCCAATTTATGTAAAGTTTTCAATTTACGTTTGCACCTTTCTTGAAGTAGAAATTCTATATTCAGTTTAATACTGGGTTTGATTTGAGAGTGAGCAAACAATGATGGAAAGCAAAATTCCAGCCATTTATCCCAGTTTCAATCATTTTCTTCAAAAACAAATTCCATCACGTCTTGAGGTATTAGTAAAACTTCATAAAATGTCATTCTTAATACTGGTTAATTAGCTGTTAATGCACACAGACTGTCCAAAGATAGATGAGTGCAAATCAAAGATGCTGTCCAAAAAATGACTACTGTGTTTTTCATCAAACTTGATACCATGAAGGGAAGTCCGCCATCTCTCAGGCTTCTGATCGGCATGGGATCCACACCAGCTGTCCACTTCTTTGGAATTTGAAAGGCCTGCTGCCCCCCTAAGGACAGAGGAAGTCTCCCTCTGACTTAAACTTTCATTGACAAGCATCATTTATTGTAGCAATGGGGTAAAAGAGCATTGCAAGTTCAGTAAAAATGAACTTGGAATAGCCTTGACAATGAAGCTTTCATACAATCCAGTATGTCTCTGGTCTAAGTAATTCTAAAGGAGCAGTTGAGTTTCAACATCAAAGTGTATGCTAACTGTGATAAGTGGAATGAGCATATGCCAGGGGGAAGATAATGACAAAAAATGACTTTCCGTCTCCCTTACACAAAGAGAGACAGGTACAGGGGCACAGCTGCTGCGGAAGATTAATGGTGCTGCCAGATGTAGGGACTCTGGAGAGGGTGACCAGCTCATGGTGCTCTTCACCATGCTGGAGGAGGACAAAGCAGGCATCAAAGAAGCATGGGACAGACAGACAAAGTTGTTTAATCATCCCTGCGTACACAGTGGATGATTACATGATAGCAATGAACAAATACTGTCAGAAATGACAAGCTAAAGGATTTGTATTGGTTGTAATAATGGTATTTTAACAGGCAATGATTCCTTAAAAGCTGCGTCTAAACCTTGTCAATACACACAATAATCCTTAAATAATGAATCTCCTTGCATTGATGAGACCCAGCAAGTAATGTGAAGCGTATTTAAAAGATTGACTTCTATTCATCATATCGTTTTGCTAAAGCTTGCGTGACAGTCTCTGAATGAGGGACATAAAAAAGAAAAGAAAAAGGCCAAAAAATGGAATCATTGAAGGCCAAAACATCAAACTAATTTAGAGAAAAAGAAGCCTTTCCACAAAGGACAGCCGTGTGCTCCTCATGCTCTTTGGAGTCACGGCGGCTCACCTTTGGGTCACCTGAGAAAACGACGTGACATCGGTGCAGTGCAGCACTGTCGATATTGCAATTTGTTTTTCCATTTTCTCCCTTATCAAGGTTAAACGGAACAGATCAACAACAATCTGGGCTAGTGTGAACAAAGGGGGAAAAGTACCCCTAATGTCCAAAAAAATGAAGGTTATGAAAATAACAGCAACAGAAATACAACACTTGAGATACAATTTTGCTCAAAAAAGTAATTAACACTGAGGAAGGTGGAAAAAAAGAAGAGAAACCTGAAACAAATGCCTTCTGAAAGCCCTTCTGCCAAATCTCAGATGTGGGGGCACCGGTTCCTTGTTCTCAGAACAGAGAGTTTCAATTACATGCAGTTTGCCCTTGGTTGGGCTATTTCAATATTTTATGTTGATACATTACCACTGCACCACGCCTTCATTCATTTTCATTCAGAGAAAGGAGCTTTGACCAAAAATAGACTCTCTATCAAGCTGTGCTCCATGTTGTATTATTGTGTCTGTCTCAAAAGAAAATATATCATAGAGAAGACAGACTGCCTAATACTTAAATGAGAAATGCACAATTACTTTTCACATGGATTCCTGCGGAGCTAAGAGCAGCATTGAGATTGCTCTCCCATAGCGTGCGCAATATCAGTGACATGTCTTGTGAATGTTAGCATGTAATTGGTTCTAGCAAATGCAAGCAGTGATATATTAAGGGCGTGTTTTTCTCTCCATTTTGCATAATACGGGGTTACTGACAGAATGCATTCTTCTCATAAAAACAGATAATAGGAAAAGGCATTTACAGTGTACTGGGGACAAGTCTGAAGAGATATGACATCATGCGATACGAAGGTTTGCTCAAGAGGTCATGACACACCTGTGCCATATACAACTGCGACATTTTCATGTACAGGCCACTTGACAAGCAATGACAGATATGTGAGTGCAAGCCTCTTGTGACCTTTATAGCACACTCAAAGACTCGCTCCAAGAATTTTAACTGTAGCGCCTTGAATTGTCTTTGAGGAAAGGACAGAGTGAAAGTTTATATGTTCCTATTTTTCTCAGACTGTTTCCCACCCAAGATTTCATAAAGCTACATACCAGGGAAGGTGGAAGACTGATTGGCTGCTGGTATTTAACGGGCGTTGATGACCCAGGTGCTATAGAACACAAGCGTCAGGTTTTTTTATACCTGCCTTATAGCGCAGCTGTTTCTGCTGAACAAATATGCATATAATGACTGGGAAAAGACAGTGAAATCATGAGCAAAAGTTCCTGTAAAGCAATTAAAAAGGCAGAAAAAAAAGGGAAGATGTTCCCAGACTGCTGAGGACATGGCGTAAAGTTGGGATCAAAACATCTAAGCACAAGTTTTCATGAGCAGTTCAAACTTTCAGACATCATCTTTCATCCGTGGAAAGTTTGTGGCTCGTGACATCAATTGGCTCATTAAAAACATTACATGCCACCCTCCTTCGCCAACACCTTGCCCAGGAGCAGCGCGTCCTCTAGAAACATTATTGGAGTGTGTGGCAGGTCCACTGGATTGCTGCTCTAATAATTGTAATGCATCTCTGTTCTTTTAATTAAGGGATAATGTCCAATTTCATGACGTTTATGAGGTTATAACATCCATTAGCTTGCAACAGATGCTGTGGCTGAATAGCTAACTAGCTTTGAGCTGAGCCACATGGGTCCCCCTCCAGGCCAGAAAGCCACACTGTCCAGCAGTTGATGGATGTCAGACATTCCCTCTTCTTTTCCCTTCTTCTCTTATTTGGATACCTATTTGAACTACATCTGTCTCCTATTGTCTCTGCATGCATTCCTTCTTGCTGCCTTACAGCAGAATTTGTAAGAAGATTTAAAGAGTATAGCTATTGAACTTTAAACAGCTTATAGCTGTGGAACATAAAACTGGCATTTAAAATTTGTGATTGCAATTAAATGCAAGTTATTCGCAATGAGAATGTCAAAAGCAGTTCTAATCATTTTTACTGTGCTGCTTAATTATTGCATTGCACTTTTTCCCCATCAAGCCAAATGCTTCCTGGATGCATAATTTCAACCTTTAGCTCCCCTCCTTACACCTATGCCAACAGCAAGATGAGCATTCTGCAAACTAGCCCCTCTATTCCAACAAAATGAATGTGCCTGAACCTCTCCAACACTCTATATTCTTTGGGCCTACAGCCAGCCCTCCTCTCAGCAGTGACCCCAATTTTCTTATAAATACCTTTCCTACCAGTCCCGGTGAAGGGTGAAGGACTCACTCCACTCAAAGCCTCAAATGGGATATTATTAGTTTGCTGTAGCACCAAACTATTAAATACTTAGTTAACAGTGCTAAATTGGTGGCTGATCCAGATGCAGCAGCAGAAAAAACAGTGCACCTATCAGGGATAAGTATTCGGTGTATGATCCATTATGGTGACTTTTAATTTATTTAGCAGAACCTTTATATTTCTGAGTAATATTATAGCATTTGACTTGAATGTAAAATTAGACCCAGAAGTATCTGGAAAATGACAGAGGTTTCATGGTTTTGCCTTAATACACTGCTATAATGGATTTGAAACAAAACAAGTTTAGACGTGCAGCTTTAATTTAATAGCTTTCATAAAAGTATGACATTTGCCATTTAGGAATTAAAGCCATTCAAAGAAATGTCCCTTCATTTTCAAGGGCTCAAAGGTATTTAGGCAACTGACTGAAAATAAGTTTATTGGCCAGGTGCAGCTCATTCCCTGGTTACTTCAAGACAAATGAAGCAGATAAAAGGTCTGGAGTTTAGGAGGTATTAAGGTGGCATTTTGCAGCTGTTTGACTAGAAATACCAATATGAAGTTCAAGGAGAGCTCTGTGCAAGTGAAGGAGGCCATCATTAGGCTGGCAAAAAAAACAACAAAATCTACAAAAGGGACAGGATAAAATCAACAGTTTGGTACATTCTTAACAAGAAAGAAGCCACAGGTGAGCTAAACAACATTAAAAAAAAAAACATTGGAAGATACATAGAAGACAACTAAGAAGGAAAATTGCAGAATCCTTTTTCTTGATGAAGAAAAGCATGAACAGAGGTCAAGAATACCATAATAAATGTAAAGGTGTTATTGTCAATTGTCAAAATCTGCACTCAAGAGATTCCTTTGTGAATGTAAGTAGAGTCTTCACAACAAGGTACAAGTCACTGGTAACATTCAAGAACAGCAAAGTTAGATTACAATGTAAAAATCTTTAAAAAAAAAAAAAGTCTACCATGCTCTGGAGTCAAATTCTTTGGACAAATGTAACCAAGATAAAATTGTATCAGAATGGTGGAAGGAGAAATGTATGGAGAAGGAAAGGAACAACTTATGATCCAAAGCACATTGTGTGTCAGACATGTTGGCAACGGCGATACAGCTGCAAACAAATAATGGCGGCTAATGAAATGGCTATGCCCATGTTCACTGTTAAGGTGACTGCTGACAGAAGTAACTAGATGAATTCGGAGGTGTGTAGGGCTGTACTATGCTCACATTCACCCAGATGGTACAAAATCATAGGACGGTGCTTCATAGTGCCGATGGATAATGACCTTTAACAACAGAAGAGTTTTTGAAGAAAAAAAAGGAATATTCTTCAGTAGCTGAGCCAGTTACCTGATCTCAACCCAACAGAGCAGTGATTTTCAACCACTTTGCTGCAGCACACTGGTGTTTTGTAGGAAATCACCAAGTGTGCTGTGGGAAATAATCCAGTTTCTCTGAAGTTGTCCAAAAAACATATAATTTTGTGACTGCAAAAAATTTCCCATTGTTGAGTGCCTGTGCCTAAAGTGTAGTGACTAGCAGAGTAATGAATTACTCTT
The DNA here is from genome assembly GCA_028564865.1 of Zenarchopterus dispar. NCBI lineage: Eukaryota > Metazoa > Chordata > Actinopteri > Beloniformes > Zenarchopteridae > Zenarchopterus > Zenarchopterus dispar. The sequence goes on from JAOWBL010000010.1 coordinate 3,916,589, forward strand.
CCACATCAGTGGCTGGGAGTAGGTAGTGCCCCAAGGGCTTTATTCACGACAATGGTGATGGGTGCAAGAGGTGGAGGTGACAAAACATGCTCTTTTAGGTGGTGGCGTGCCGTGGGATTTTTTGTTTTTCATCCTAAAGAAATAATAAAAATAAGAAAAGGAATAAGAAAACTTTTATTTGTCCTGCAGTGGGGAAATTGCATTTTTGCAACAGCAAAGAACAAGAGCAGGTGTTGTACAAGACAAAGAAAAAAAGAAAAAATATCTAAGATGAACAGGAAAACCAAAATCCAAAATAAATACAATATATAGATAAAACTGCCAAAGAGTACCTATGTTTATCAAGCATTGAGTATTGAATATCATTAAGTATGTGGCTATGAGTATGTTAAAAAAAAAATCACTCATATGTTGCAATAGTATGTAGATGGATGATGGACATATGAAGATTGTATAAACAGAACTAATAGAGGTCATCGTAGAGCTCTCTCTTTCACACAGCGAGGGTGGATCAGTCGGTCCTGCAAGGGGTGTGACTCATACTCCAGCATAGATGTTAGTTTAGCCAGGACCCTTCTGTCACCAAATGTGTCATACATCAAACAATGTTGTCTTGCATCTAAAAGACTAGAATACAGAATACCTTTCAGTTACTGAAGAGAAAACTAAAAGGTAGTTAGACCCCAAAACAAGCACCCACTGAAGGTAGATGTAGGGAACTCCAAGCACTCTTTCACTGAAAAGAATTTTAACCAAGTAATAAAATGTATGCTTATATTTACGGGTCACTTTGTCCAAGTGCTTTTGTGTCACTGAAAATGGAGGAACGTTCCTTAAAATGTCTCTTTCCTAACTTGAAGATTGTAAAGCCTTTTCCAGTAACTGTAAAAGTCTACACTTTGATCACATTTTTGATTGCTTAATATTTTCATGTTGCAGAAGGACAAATCATAAAAAGATGTTCATTGTCCAAATATTTCTGGACCTGAGTGCATCTAAAATTATCTTTAAGAGCTACCCCACCCAACAACGACTGGGCCAGTGCACCACTGCTCCCCTGGAGCTGTTCGGCCAACCTCTTCTGATGGAGCCGGACTAAAATTGGCAATGATAGCAGCAGCCAGGTCTCAGGTACAGCCCAAGAGGACAGCGGAGTGAGATAGACTGGCTGTCCCCTGGGCAGGGTGAGGGTCTGCTGGGCAGCTGTCCGGTAATTAGTGGCGTCCCTTGTGCTTGCCCCCGAGCATCTGTCAGAGCAGTGGCAGCGCATGTGGCCTTCATCCAGCTCTTGGGATGCAGTTAAGTTAGAACCATTAAGCTTTATTTAATCACACTTACCTGCAGTTAAACAAACACCTGGTCAAATTATATGATAGATGTGACCATTTATGTCCATTTGCCTTGCACTTACCCAGGTTTCTGGATTTAAGCCTTATTAGAAAAGACTTTCAGCTCACAAACTTCCTTGCTCTTAATTTTTCCTCCATTAGTTTGCAATGACCATTCTGCCACAACAATGAACTTTACAAAGAGAAAAATGAAAATATGAACACTTTCCCCAGAAACCAGAAGGGCCTTTAAATACTCTCTAAATGAAAGGATTCTTTGTACCATGTATGCTTGAGAGTAAAACATGCAATAAGACAACAAAGGAATTTCACTTTCACTGCACTTTGTGTGGCCCTGCCTCTGGCTTTCTTAGAGCAGTTAGTGTTTACCACACTTGGCTGAGTAATAACACTGTTGCATGACAAACACAACTTTACCCCGAAGATATAACTCCAGAAAACCTGAATTGGTTAAGTTTCCATACTTCCCACTCTTTCCATTCCTCCGTCTTTACTAATTTTGTGTTGATTCTACTGTGCTTACACCTTACCCTATAGTTGCTCAGAGTATCTTGGGAAGAGCGATATGGACTGTTTGTCTCTACTCTGTTGCCTGAAGCTGTCCTTATCCAGTGTGCTCATTGTTTTCTTCTGATTCTTCATATGATGCCCACACATAAATCCTATTTGCCACTTTTTATCAACTCAAGGCAAATACAGGTTTGGGAATATTAACTTTTTTTTTTGGGCTACGACAGATTAATCACACCATTTTCTCTGAAGGTGCTTCTGAATGGTGGCGAAATCTTTTCACTATGCTCTACAGCTCTTTTCTTCTTCTCTTATCAGTCCAAGCTCCATTCTTCCCTCCTCCCCCTTCGGTGCCGTCTTCCACGGTGCATCAGTCGGCCTCAGTCGCACTTGGAGTGAGAGCCTAAGTGTCCTTGGGTGAAAGGGGTACCCGAGGAGCTAATGGTTTGCACGGTATGACTAATGGGGAAAAAGCGTGACAAAATAAGACAAATGGTTTGCACCAACTTCATTACCTAAGTGACAGCTTGACGGTCCTGCTGTATAATATGGTATTTTTCATCTGTGACTCATTTGGCAAAGGAAAATGACGGCAGGAGCAGGGACTAACTTTTTTATGACATCAAAGCACTGCTGACTTTATACCTGTCTGAGCAGCAGAAGTAGTTAGGAAAGTTGGAAATTTTTTTAAGATGTTGTGTGCTTTGAAATGCAAGCATACAGTATGCGAAGCGAATTTTGGATTTGGAAGAGATATGCAGCGTTCTGATGCACTGGAGAGCAACATCCAACATCAAACTACTCGTCAGACGGCACCTACAGGCTAAAACTCATGGACTGTTTACTTGGCAACTTCCCTTTTTTGTATTAAACATCTATGGACAATTTTTTGTGGAAGAAACTGAAAGCACAATGGCACATGGAAACTTTTGCACTGCATCAGTATTTAAGAAGAAAATATTGTTATTTCAGTCAGCCACATTAAAAATGGATTTATAAGAATTGTGGCGTTCGTAACGACTGCTGTAGAAAGGACTTCAGCAACAAAAAGCTTTTCTTCTGCCATGTGTGGTGCCAGTTTCAAATCATGCTGCTGACAGCTGTTTTGGAGTTCTCATTTGAGGTTTTCGCTAAATAAAGCTGCATCTGCTCAATATCAGAGCAGTTAATTTTTCATGAAAGGAAAGGTCATACCATCCACTGTAATCTCAAGTCTCAGACCCTGTGTATCAGTGGCTGCCTGTCTTATGCAGTAGCATGTATTATTCATCAAAAACTTGGGAGTTATTCAGTACTGTAGTTTGGCCCGATGTCTTCCTTTGAATGACGGAAATTCCACAGCAATAAAGGTTTCCTTTTCTTTAAGTTGACCAGGTGACACACAAGAAACAAATCGATGACTATTTGTTCAATATAATTGTCATTGTTTTTAAAAGTGGATAGTAGATAGATATTTATTTGAAATGTTGCATTTCATAAAAGTGTGACATAAAACAACCACACTATGCATCTACTACTGTTTGCACGTGTATATACTGTAGAACTTTTTTTGTATTTTGTAAACTTATTCCCAGTATATTCATTTTATTTTGATTTATTTGCTTTATTCTTATTTTATTTATTTTTATGACATTTTTACATTTTCCATTATTCTTTGTTATATCTGCACTGTTACATCAGAGCAACTTCCTAGTCTGTGAACCAGTTTTACTGGTATTGGCAAAGTGATTCTGATTCATTCATCCATACAATGAGGTCAACTTTACCTCATATAAATACATTTATTTATTATT
>JAOWBL010000010.1:3934227-3961130 GCA_028564865.1 Zenarchopterus dispar
GATACAGATATACACACACACTGCATCAAAATCTGCTTTAAGCTACACTGCAAGGATGAAAAAAAACACTCTGACCTATCTCGAGGCATGATATATTGACCCCAGTATATCTAGCCAGGTGCAGACACAGAAAAACTGATAGAGTGTCATACACCATTTAAACTAAAGTTAAAAAAGAAATATAAAAATAAAGAAAATCTTTGTTATCCCAAGATACATTTAAATCCAAATATATTTCAAGGTGAAGGGTGAAGGAAGGCTTTTAATAGGAAAGTATGGTCAGTATATGTGTACTTGGTGTACATCGGGTGAGAGAGGGAAGCTGAAATACAAGGTGCAGGATCAAAGAGTAAAATGTCTGGCAGGGATCTCGGGAGTGGTAGGGGTGAGGGTTATGGGTGCATGTCAGTAGGTTGACTGCAAGGGTGAATGCTCGGCAAACAGCAGGGAGATGACCTCAAGGAGGAGAGAAAGAATTTTACATATAAGAACAACATTAAGTAAAAGATGAGAGAAAATAATAAAGAGAAGATCAGTCAAGATGACAGTGCAAAAAAAGAGCAAGGAGAGGAGTATGACACACTTGGTCAGCAATGAAGACAGTCCTTGATGAAAGACATTTGGAAAAAGTGTAAACTTGTCTGAAGTTGGCTCTTCCTCTCAGTTACAACTGAGGAACTCTGTAAATCCTGTAGAGAGTACTTTTATTTTTTTTTCAATCTGGATGAAAGGCTTTGACTTTGCCACCTGGTCTCCAGGTACGTACAACTCCCAGATCAAACAAACATGATAGGTCCAGAATAAAATGTTTCAAAACTATCAGATGGATTATATTAAAATTTATTTAACAAAAAAAATTATAGAATTGTTAAATTAAATTTTTTATCCCGCTGTCATCTACTGAAGTATCTTATTGTCAAAATCACTGCAGAATATTGAAGTCGATGGTTTATTGCAATTGTGCAGTCCTTCTTTCATATTAGTCTTTTTTTTATCATTACTGATCTGACTTTTTGTAATCATAAAACTGTAGCTATAGTTTAGTGCTAAAACGTTGTGTTATAATTTCAAGATGCAACTTCAGATGGATGGAATCGTTAACCGGTGAATCGTAATCGACTCGGATCATGGAGCAAGTCAAGATTCACTTCTCTTTCCTCTGCAGATGGAAACTGCCACATTAGAATATCACTTGTTCGAAATGCTTCTAATACTTCTTATTGTCATTTTGAGTCATAGTTTGAGCAAATTCATACTATAAATTTAGTTAAGTTAGGAAATGATCTCATCTTGGGCAAACAGCTCTATTCCTCATTCAACTATTGAACTATATACTATATACTATTTTCAGGTAAACAAATAAAAGTTATGTAACTATTACCAGGATGGCCAGTCTTGCCCCAATGGTGTTTCAGAAAAATTTCACTCACCCAGTTTTTAAGCCTTCATCGGGAATCCGCTACATTTGTTTCATTTATATTTTCTCGTAGTTTAAAGTGAAATGATCACTGTATGAACTAAGTTAACTGAAGCTGAGAATTTTCCTGATCCACATTCATGTTCCCAACAGGATAAACTCCAGTAACATTCCTGATCTCTAATTTTTTAGTTAAAACTTGGTTCACTGGGTTTTACCATTAAACTGTGGTTCATTGGTCGCTGTTTGCAGTTTAATGTCATTTGCATGAGGCTCAGATGGTTAATGCTAATTATCGAGGTTTAGCATTTCACTCAAACCATCAAAGTGCTCAAGTACAGCCCCACAGAGTCATTAGGAAAGATTTATAATCTTAACCTTTTTAAATTAGGTAGACAAGGGTGATTATCTTAAAGACGGTCTCAATGTGGAGAGACCAAGACTTGTAGGTTTTGTGTGAAAAGGCTTTCTTTTAAGAGGGCTGATTATCAGATGCATCAGTGTGACTTAGTAAGTGTTGAATTAGTGAGTAAATACGCAGTGAACAGATAACAATTTGGCTATTTGTGGAATGCAAAACTGTCAATCGTGACAATTCACCATTTCAAAGAAACTGCTCATAAGCTACTTTCATTTATTAGGAAACATCATTCATTCAATAAGCTTCAGGGAAAAACCTCTACAAAGATCCCAAAATAAATGAAGCAGTTTCACCACTGAACAGCCATAATGACCACTCAAATGAAAAACATGCAAAAGCTTACAATGTGTATAGCTCCCACGGTTTGCATGAGAAAAAAAGTGCAGTGTTATGCATAATTGGAGATGCACAGCAGCATGCATAAAAAAGACCTTTAAAAAAATATACATAAAAATCAGCCTGCTGTGACCCAGTTGGTACACTCAATTTCACAAATACAGAGAAATCCTGCTCTCTGGCATGTTTCAAAATGTTTGTCATGGCCAAGAAGAGACACAATAGCCTCCTAATGTCTGCCAGCAGGACAAAAATACATGTCCACATGCAGCAGCCTTCACTGATGAAAAAGACTGCTATACTGTATAAATCTTCACTACAACATTTCCCTGATCCAACCAGGTGTACTGTGAGGAAGCTACGACTATAAAATGATGACACCAAGCACAGCAAGACTCAAAAATACACCTAGTCACACACAGAGCATTCAAAAGAGACGACATGAGCTACACGAGAATAGTACAATATAAATACCCATGTTTAAATAAATGATGATGATTCATAATGATGATCGGTCAAATCAAAGAAAAGGTAAGACATCTGGGAAAGAGATGGACATCTCATTTCAGAAAATTCTCAAAGTATTCTTTGCAATCACACAGTGCTTCCTACTATCCCCACTCCTATCTGGAAGTCAAAATATGTATGCATTAAGCAAAGAGGAGCTGAGCAGAGAAGATTATGAATAAGAAACCACTGTTGATTATGCATTTTCGACGTGTGAATACAATTTACAGCTATCGGGTCCCATGATGATTGAATGCTGGCTGTTACCCCTGGTAGCTGAATAGGAAAGGAAATGAGGAGTGGCATACACAGAGCAAAGCTGGCACTTTCAGAGGAGGAGAACTGTACACCCGACTATCATTTCTGGTCCTGTTTACCTTCCAGCATGATCCATCAGTCAAACAACTGATGAATCCCTCATGAGTAGATTACGCCGTGGCCCGGCTTTGTTGAATGTGTAATATTTATAGCACCATTAGGGTCTGTGCATTATATTATGTGCAGTTGTTCCATAGAGGGAACCACAGAGGAACCGTCTTCTGTATCACTTGATTATCAGGAAATGCGAACGAGCCCCCAGTATTGAACAAAAGTCTGCTTCTATGAAGTCTGGAAGAAAGAGAAAGTACATCAAGTTTCCATTTCAAAGGCTCCAGCTCAGACGTGCTTGTAGCAACATAACCAGAGAGCAGTACATCATACCTGCCTCTTATCTCACTTCCCAATTTACACATCCTCGACTCCTCTCCTTACGCCTTAGTTCCTCCCACCAGAGATGTGAGCAGAGGAGTTGAGGACAGACGCGACGAGAGAGGAGTCGAGGCACATATCAAATTGCTTTCGAGCCATAATTCTAAACTGATGTCATTGAAACATGACGTTTAATACAACTACATCTTCTATTTTATCATTTCTCCCAGATGAGCAGAAAAGGTGCTGTGAAAAGATTTATTTCTAATTCAGTTGACAACGTCAGATCAACATACCATGCCCCATTTACATGTTACAGATAACAAATGAACTTCTGTGAAGGATGCTCTTGTGTATCCTTGCTTATTGCTCTTTCAAGAAGCTTCTTCTCTTACTAACTTAGACATTCGTAAAGATATTATGGCAAGATCGATGTCTGGGTCACAGGCAGGAGGACTGTGGAGATGAGGATGCACAAATTAGATAAATGAGATGAGCGTCAGTAGTGGGAGGATGGAGGGCGTGAGATGGAGCAGGACTCAGGCAGAACGTGAAGAGGAAGGCTATAATGCATGTACACATCACACTTAAACTCTTATCTACTCCAAACAACACATTTTTTCAAAATAACATAATATGAAAACACACCATTTGAAGGAAAGTGATAAACATGGTTAAGTTTCCATGACAGCATGGCACCTCTTCATCTCCTTCTGTTCAAACTGAAATCCCTCTTCTGCATGGTAGGAAGCGGGTGGCGGCTGCGATTTCATGAGGCCCTGCCTCAGCCGCACAGCCACGCATTGTGGAATTCATAATTATTGGCACCCATGTGTGACAATATGATGTTTGTTGAGAGCCGCTACAAGTGTCTCCTGTAATAAGTTGGCATGCAGCAGAAAGAAACTGGTGCTGCTTGAGTAAGTAGACAGTTGTCTTAGATGAAATACCACACACAGCAGGAAGCATCTAAAACGCAAACCAGATCATCTATCTGATGGAAATTACTTTTTAGACAATTTGAATTTAAGACAAGCATACCATTTTCAAATATATGTTTCATTCCTAGAAAACCGTAACACAGAGATATGAATGCTACAGTTTGGTGAAGACTAAACAAAGCTTTGGATCAACCCCATCTTCAGGAGATATAACTTTGGGGACACTTAGGAGAATGATCGCTAGTTTGATTCCCATCTTTCTCAGTCTAGATGTTCACGTGTCCTTGGGAAGGACACTGACTTGTAAGTCATTGTGGATAAAAGCATCTTCTTAATGTAATGTGATATGAAATTCTGCTGCAGCTGTACCTCAGGAGTTTACGTTTATTCGGGATCATGGGTCAACTGGCACCTGTCCCAGCTGTGGTAGGGCAACTGTCGGGGAACATCCTGGACAGGATGCCAGTCTATCACAGGGTCACACAGGGAAAAATGAGACTAACACCTGTACACACTGGACAGTCAACCTTCATGCATATTTTTGCTCCCTGGGACGATGCTGGAGTATCAAGACAAAACCAACCCAAGGATGGAGAGGAGAGAAATCAGTTTGATCTTAAAAAAATAAATCAAGAAACACAAATTTGTTGATGCCTTTATGTTTCTGCAATTTTTATGAGGGCCATACTATATTATTATCAATCTGCTACTATAGTTAAAAGTAAGGCACTCTGGTAAGGACACTTTTGTGAAAAGTATTTTTAATCTTAATGAAAGTTTCAAGTCAAATAAAGGTTGTAAAAATTAAGTGTTCCCAGTAAAAAAAGACAAAAGGCATAACCCAATGACCCAAAACAAGTAACAAAGACAATCTTGGGGTAATGACATCAATTATTAATCATGTTTAATTTAGTGTCATTTCTAATGTAATGAGTTTTTAATCAAAACCCACATGTTATGATCAAATGACTTATCAAATGATTAAACCTTTTCAATTGATGTTTTGGAAACTGCCCACTTCAAGTCCCCGTGATATTCTGTTGCTGGTGAGCAGCCACTTCATGCCATAATAATCATAACCAATTACAAATCACTCAAAAGATAATGCAGCAAAGTTGTTGCTGGCAACTGCCTAAGAAAGCTGAAGACAAATTTCATGCTAGGTTAACGCTGGCCAATTGCATGCCACTTTCAATTAAGTTCATTTTCTCCTCATAAAAAGGACACAATTGAGATATTTTGACGGATTTTAAAACTAACCATGCAGTGACTTTCATATCTTGATTCAAACTCGGTTGTGACAGGAGAGGTTAGTCCACTTGGATCACTCCACACCATGGTGATTGAAATGAAATTAGCTATTTGCTCACATGCTTACGCTGGCAGATTGCATGTTTAGCATTCAATCAATATTTGGTGTGGTGTCATGATAACTTTTTGAAATGCTTTGTGGCACAGGGAGATAAATGTAAGGTGTTTCAGCATGAATAGGTTTGGTTCACGTCTGTCCGCTACGGGAAAAGAGGCAGAAATAGAGGCAATTCTGCCCTAACTTGGTTAAAGTGTACTATTATGAGTGTCTTAATAGGCTTTATTGACTTCCTAAAGACATTACTGTTTGTAATTTTCACAAGCAGTCTCTGTAAGACGAAGCTTGTTGTTAATTTGGAAATCATGATATCAGTCCTCTTACTTTGGTTTTATAGTATCATTTTTTTCACAGTTCTGCCATCCTTTCCTTTCTTCTCTGCTGTCCTCCCTCTCCCATATGTACAAACAGATGGGAATTTCTAAGAAATTAAAATCCCATTTTTGGCTCAAGTTCAAACCTTGTCTCTCTTTTTCTTTCCCCTCCCCCAAAGCCTTTGGCAAAGAAATAGCCAATTTCTGACAGCAAAGCTGATTGAGCACAGTGGTGCACACATTTACCCTTGGCAATTTCTTTGAACAACATAAGAGGTGTTTTTTTTTTCCTCTCATGTTTGATGTGACACAGGTATGGATGTTAGGTTCGTTACCCCAGACAAGTACACTGTAATATTCCACTGCGTTAAATACACTAGCAAAAACATCCACTGGAAAACTAAGTCAGAGAAAGTGATGAAGGAGGAGGAGGAGGGAGAAAGTAATGCTCATGAGTATTTGCTGCACTATTTTCCTTTAAAAAAATCTGTCTATCTTGTGTTTAACAGACAGCTTTGTTCAAAACATGCAAGATAGGAAAAAAGGGTTGGGTGATAACCTCCATCTTGTGCACCTCTTCTTATAATCAAAGTCACTCACCACTGGCAGTGTTGCACTTGCAGTGTGCGATTTGCCTCTCGATAGCCCACCATCCCTCTAGCAATTACGGTTCTGACAGCTCCACTAAGACACACTTTCCCACTATAATTACTACTGCCGTATTTATCCAGGATGGGTATGTAAGTGTGTGTGTGCAAATGTGTCGGGCCAAGGGACTTGTAATGATGATCATTGAGGAACATCAGAGTCTAACAGGATGGCATGTTTTTGCTAAATAGAATGGGAGATCCCCTATTAAGTTTCCTTTCATTTCTGTGTGTACTGTTATTATGAAGCACTAGTAAACTAGTATGTACTAGTATAAAGAAAGTGAAAGGAACTCCAATTTTCACAGCTCTGCTCAAAATTTTCCTGCCGATGAATAAAATTTGTTGAAAACCAGAGTATGATGAAGACAGAAGGCCTGACTGAGCTGATGAGGGTCAAGCGCTTTGGAGCACGAAATAAAATTCCCCAACACTGCCTCTTGTGATTTAAATAAGTGACAAGATAAAGAAGACAGACTGCCTCTGGGTAAATAGGAGAGGTCCCTCCACTTTCTCTCACTTGTGACCCTGTCTGATGAGATCACATTTTGGGCTGATGATTTCACCAGTTCCCCCTAGCAAAAACTATGATTGGTTTAAACTCACTAAAGTAATTTACAATTGCCAACAGCAAGCTTAAAAAAAATCTGTGTTTTTAAGACAAGTTTGAAGACGAAACCAATAATATGAGTCTTGAGCGATAGTGATCTGCTCTTGCTATTGGTTCGTACTGCACCCCCCCATAATTCCTAGTAAATATAGGCACTGTTAAATCAAAATATTTAGCCGTACTACACAGACAGTGATTCTTGTTACTGTTTTACTAAAATGTTTTCTTTTAAAACCTTCTTCATTCATATTTTACGCTCGACAATCTTGAAAGTACAGGCCTTAAGCACAACACTGACAGAAAGTGAAGGGAAAGAACTCAAACGTTGCAATTTCTCTGCTACTATTTTAGTTGTAACACTGTCTGCTGCTTAACAACAAATAATGGTGATGCAGTTTTTGAAGTTTTGTGAAGGCCGGGGGGGGGGGTGTTTTCCCCTCTAACTGGCTATCACTGTGGTTCTAAATCACATGTCATAGTCTTTTCTCATTAAAACTCCCCATTAGACATATGGCCCTGAAAGCCATCCAAAGAGCGTTGGGTTTGACCCCTTTACATCCCTTTGTCTTCACGTGCCAGTGATACAGGCAGAAAACGAGTTTAAAGCTAGTGCCCGATTGACAAGGTAATTTTAGATGCTCCACTGAGGGACTTACTGATGTATTTTTTTCATTGTAGAGAAATATAAGAACGTACATATATTTGAGGTTTTTCTAATCCCCACAATTTCTGTCTCGGAGCTCAATCCTACAGAGAGGCTCTAATGCAGCGTTTCAGTCTCAATTACATTTAATGGATGGATTAAACATCAAACCTATTCAGTTCGCATGTTATGCAGTTGAGCATGTGAAATGGGTTGGAAATGGAGGTTTTCTGAGGGCCAGCCACTGAGGTATACTAAGTTAGGCAGCCAAAACAGGGAATGTTGTCCCACTGATAACCTTATAGCAAGTAAGGCGGAAAAACTGACATGTCTTGTATCTCTCTACAACAGCTCAGGACACGCGAGACCAAACTTCCTCTGTGTTACATTGCATCACTGGCAACATTACTTTCAAACACTGATAATAAAAAAAAAAAAAAAATTAACTGATGCAATCTTCATTCACATGTTGAAATTAAAACTACATTATACTCAGATTTTGATAGTTTGGGCGGTGCAGAAGTCTCAGAAACATTTCTCTCAAATGATACATTTAGAGTTATGACATTAAAATAATTGTTGTCTCAGGCATGTTTCATGTGCTTCATTTGCTTCTAAAAATTCAAATATCAAAGTGCATTTTGGTTAATCCGATCAGTTGAAGTTCATACATGGCTGCTTGAGTTTTCAGGTAAATAAATAAAAGTTAAAATCAAGTTGCAGCTTTTCAGATCTAGGTTTTCACCTTTAGTTAGTATCTTCTGATGTCCCTTGGTCTTATCTAAAGCCATCTCAAAACAGTATAATCTTGGAAGGAACCAAAAGTTCCTTGGAGTGGAGTCCAAACAAAGGAGTAGTCTGATTGTTAATCCTGTAATTGCTCTGGTTTTGATATTACAACTATGGGATAGTGTTATTCTTCTTCTCTAACGATTTGTAAGCCAGAGTTTAAGTAAAGAAGTTCTAAAGCTACTATTTTAAGAGTGTTTCAGAAATAACTATAAAACAACATTTCCTTTTGTATGTAAGATCTTCCATACTCATAATATCACATGTTATATCTGCACCTTTGAATCAGAGCAACTTCCTAGTCAGTATACCTGTTTTACTGGCATTGGCAATAAAGTGATTCTGATTAAATCAGGTCCATGGGGCATCTCTTAGAAAACAACCAAAACCAATGAGTAAAAGCATCTTGATGTTCCTTTTTTCAAAGCAAAAATGAGATGTAGCTTTGGTGCAGAAGTATAAACCCAGCTATAAAGTCTGCTCCCACCTGTTGTAACTGGTTTAGTACATTCGTACTGGTGGTAATCATCATAAATGGTACGTGTATCAGACCTAATGCTAAGAATTTTTATGGTGATGGGTATGGCTGGTTAGCCAAAATTAGAAGATCCTCCAGCTGAACACAGGCCACCTTGCATTATCCAGGTAAATGCCACGAAATAAAAGTAAAACTTAAAGCAAAATATGAAGACTTTTATTGGCAAATTCTTCTAGTTAAACATGCAACACTGCATCACAAAATGCAGCAATCCTTTGAAAAAAAAAATCACATTCTCTAAAAATTAGTTTTATCCTGTTCTGGTGGGGGAGGGTGTTATCATTCCAATTCAAGTAATTAAAACATCACTCTGCATGTGCCAAAGAACTGCTGTCTCTCTCCTTTTTTTTTCTTGCCTCTGTACAGGGTCTCCAAAGCATCAGCACATTACAAACCAATTTCCCTATATCAGCTTATATTCACATTTGATTCTGTTGCAGTGCTGATGGGAGTTGGAACACGGGTCTCTGTACACAAGAATCTAAATAACGTTATGAAGCCAGGCGCAGACCTCATTTATAATCCAATGCCTTGGCTGAATTCCATTATGAGTTTTTCTCCCTTCTTTATTTGTAGGAAATAAGGGAAAACCGATTATAAAAATGGCATCAACATGCAGTAGCTGCTTCGAAACGGTGGCTCCAATGTAAAAGCTCCCATGTGCACAAAAGGTAGCTGAAGACAAGGTTTTATAAATCATCCTCCCTTTGAGGTTGACAACAATATGTCGACTTCTTTTTTGTGCAACTTTTATCGAAGGATATTGATACTTGCCACCCAGAGGTCCCTTTTTGAGCTGAGATCCAAATACTTAATATGACACAGTGAGGCTTTGTGGGAAGCAAAGCTGAAATTTCCATGGATCTTCTATTTTGTACCAACCGAACTGAGGAGGCAAACAACACAAATCAATCTCAAACCACACATGTCACCGGAGGCGGCTGCTTTTATCACAAACACCTAAAACTCAATCGACAGCTGGAATGAAAATGGAAAAGCATTTGCTTGCACAAAAGACAGGGAGCTGTGCTTTATTCTGTATCTACTCTGAACTTTGCAGGAAGTTACTATACAGACTCAGGTGTCACAAACACAATGTCAGAAAGGCGATTTGGGGACAGCAGCCCCCATGCAGCATACGGAAACCTTGAAACATCTGGATAATCCCTTGGTGAGCGGCTGGCAGCCGGGCCAGGAGAAGATGTCAGACCTGACTGACACACAGATGTGTGCCCTCTTGCCCGTCCGATGCTACGAGGATGGGATAACTCATTAATCAGACAACTCTGCCAGCCAGAGGGTGCTAACGCCGCCAAGTGTTTCCCTCGACAGCTCTCGCACATAAACACACTGCACCCTGTGATGCACAGTGTATATTAATTGACACACTGTGTGTATTTCCTGTTGTTTTCTGTCAAAACCCCAGCCTGAAACTCTCTGATAATTGGCACAAATGGTCTCAACTGGAAAATACTCATGCAATCCTCTGGTACGATCACAAAATATGATGTATTCTTTTTCTAGAATCAGGCAAAAAACAAGAAGCTATGGACTGTATATCATCATTACAGAGCTACTCTACACACGGGGGAATGACAAAGAGATACCCGTCACCTTGTCTTGCGTAAAGCCTATTTAATTACTTATCAAACAACCTTCAATGTCAACAGACTAAATCTGTTTCATAAATGTTCAAGTAACAATTTTTGACTTTTTCCTCTTCCCAAGGGGAGGAAAATCAATTTTAATCTAAAGTCTTCACGCCATTTCATATGTATGCCCCAGTGCAGCATACTGTACATCATCTTAGGCAATAAATGGCTGCGTGACAGAAGATTGTGAAAGAAAAAAAAACATAATTGAAGTTGTTTGCATTGCTTATTGGGGCACTTTTTGCTGAGTGGTGCCAGAATCATGCTATATTGTATTGTCAACATTCTTAATGAGTTGTGCTTTAATTTAGTAGCTGGTGAGCTGATGAGAGATTGATGATGAAGGTGCAAAAATCTTTGCATTCCCTGTTGATCATGTTGCAAGATGATTACAATAACCTTGCTTTGACAGAAGGATTAGCCTTAATATATTTCTGTACATTTGAGTCTCTCCAAAAGCTCTTCACAAGACTCCATTTGTATGTTGGACATTTAGAAGAGTTAAGAAAATGCAAGAATGATTAGGCCCCTTTTTGAGAGTCTGTATGGTTGCTTTTTCTCAATTCAACTTAAATTGCATTTCTTGACCCTTAATCCTGACAATGGATTTAAAAAGGAGAGGTTCAAATCCAATTAAAATACCAAGTATAAATTTGTTTTTTTCTTTTAGTCTAAATGCTAAAGGGGCTGACTCCCTTCATCGGAAGCTGGACTTGTGGCAAGAAACTTTTCCCGACAAATTAGCTGGAATGACAACTCTGCCTTAAGCATTGGAGGAAGCTCGTTTGAGTCCAACATCTACACACTAATCTGTTTACCACACTTGGCATTAACTTGACCAAGAAGCTCAGGCCAAGTCATCAAAACATTTATTGGTTGTTATGTATAGAATCAGCGAATCAGCTTATGTATAGAAGCTTTTTCACATTCAAATTTCTTTCTCCCTTGGCGATATAAAGTCATCCATGTTTATACATGAAATGCCCAGAGAATATTTGCTCAGAAGGGTTTCCTCTGTGAATCACAATGGCCTTCTTAGGGAAGAGGGAGGGAAGAGAAGATGGACAAATCTGCTTACTTTGGAGCTTATTGAGCAGAATGAGTCATGCACGGAGATGAAACGTGACTGCAAAGCAAAAGGTAAAGAAAGCCTGACGAGAACATGCCTGACCAGGACAGAGGAGAGCAGAGATGGAGCAAGAAGGGAGGGGATGGAGAGGTGAGACAGAGAGCAGAAACAGAGACGCAAGGAAACAAAAAAGGAGTGTATCAATAGGAGCAAGAATGCAAACACGAAGGCCCTGGCCGTGTGTATGTGTGTGGAAGACATGTGGAATAGGTGAGTGAAAGAATGGAGAGACTGCAGCATTAAAGGCCAGATGAAATTAGTTCCATCAGGCCACTGATTGTTCTTTTTATAGTGTGACCTGCCACCAGGGGAGCTGCTGCCTCCTGGGAGTGTCACAGCCCAGGTTGCTGACACGAAGCACTTTCAATATCACCAACTGATTTGTTCAAGGTGTCACGATTGATAGCGACATAGCACACTAAAAAACCACCAGCCATCACATTTGTTTCTTTCACTCTCTACGTCTCTGCTTCTACAGTTTTCAGTCCCTCTCTTGGTCCTGCAGTCAATGCAATCGGTTTATCTTAGTTTTAAAAATAACTGTAAAATCAAGCGGCAGGAAGACATCTGTCAGAGAGGGTGGCGTCCTCTTTTGAGCTTTATATGAATGAGCAGCGTCAGTGCACCTTCCCCTCCCTCCCACTGTCAAAGTCATGACCCGAGTGTAGCAAACCTCAAGCCTGCATTGGATTTCTTCTCATTCAGAAAGAACAATGCTGAGGGGTTTGCAGGCTACTTGAACATTAATGACTCAGGGCCCCTCAGTCGTCAATGGGGACCGACGATCGGTCACAATAGACCAGGGACAGGGAGCTCTTTTTAATGCTATTGATTATTTATCCTGACCTTCAGTCATGAAAAGAGGAGAAGGCAAGAGAGAAAGGGGATGTTTCCAGAGCAACAGAACACCCCTGTCTCTCTTTCTCCATCTTTTATCCACAGCTAGTCCCATCAACACTCCCACCCAATTCATCCTGTCCTTAAGCCCAGATGCCTCTCCCTCTCCCTCTCCTCTTCCCACTGTAGTCTTTAAAGCTCGTCCAAAAGAGTAATCCCCATAACCAAAGCAAACAGAAAAAAAGATAACCATAGCAATGGCTTAATAGCAAACAACAAGCCTTCTCTCTCTCCGCTGCAGAGTATAATGCTTGCGGAAATAAACATAAGCTGACATTAACTGAATAGAAAATATCAAAGGTGCTAAACTCTAGTGAGCCATTGATGTCAACGAAAGTAAACCTCATTCATTGAATTCCAATCAAGAGACCTGAAATTAATCAATCAGATGGTGATCTACAACCTTCGCTGAGGCTGTAGTTTGGAAAAAGGCCAGCTTTCTCATGTTAAGAGCTTTGTGAATGACTGCGTTAACCATATGATTAAGAAAATGGAAATCTACAGACCATCAGGGGAATTACAAAAAGGAAAGAGTCAAGTTTCAAAGCCGGCAGTTAAGCTTGTTGACACATTTTAATCTAAGAAAGCCAGACGCGCACCTCCCAACCCATGACTTTGTGGGGAGATGTAAAGGCTGGAGTGTGCTTGAAACAGATGTCAGGCTCTTTTTTTCCTCCGTCCCTCGGAGTGTGATATGGATGCCATCAACATCACGAGCTGCATACATAACAGCATTATTATACCTGAGCTTGGCTCAATTGCAATTCATATCCACGCCATGCTGTTATAGCTCTATCTTAAAACATGCACCTGGCTACGTATGGAAAATAAGCTCGTTACCCGCTGAAGGGATATGAGGAACCCTGCTGGCTCTCTGCAAACTCACCTTGAGGGACAAATCCCCCTTTTTAGGGGAGCAGAAAGAAGTTCTGTGCAATTTCCAGGAAACAAGGGACATGCTATTGATCTTTAATCTGCATACCCCATTCCAGATTACCTGACTAATCTTATCTATGATATTAAACTTTGAAAAGACCAAAAATGAGAACATATATATTTGTCAAACTAGGTAAAGCTTCGTTTCAACTGAAAGTTTTAGAGAACTTAATTGGATTTGAATGTCTCTGAAACACACAAAATACCAGAAACCCTTCATTTACTGTGACAAAACCAGCAAGAGAAGGCACCTATATTTTGCTATTATGCAGCCAATTAATTATTTTCTGATTATATGGAAAGAGGACTAGCTCCAGTATTGCAGAAGAAAATGAAAAAAAAAACTTTTTTTTCCAACTTTAATTGAATGATGGAAGACCCTACATGATTCTGGCATGTTTCTTTGCCCTAATTAGTCACTAAAATCCCTGAAAGAAACCTGCCATATTCCAATGTCAAATCAAAAATGGAAAAGGATACAATTTGGTAGTGTCTTTTGTCTAAACTTAATCAAGTAAAAGCCTCTTATGAATCAGTCAAGCCTCTCCCAGGTTATTCTATATTTATTAAAAAACCAATTCAGTAACTCAACTATTACACAGCAGCTTATGCAGAACACATCACCCTACCCTTTAAGTCATACATAAATATTGCTGCCATACAAGCAGATAAGCAATAGGCATGCCTGGGGGAGATAGAAGAGGTCAGTCCCCTTGTCCATTCATATTCTCCACCCCCTCCCCTACTTGCATTTCATGCTAATTGTGAGATTTATCTGTAATCCTGCACAAAGCCACAATCTACCATATCTGAAATATTTATACTAGTGCAAACAGGGAATCTCTATGTACTGTACATTCGCTACATTTAATGGCTTCTCGTATCTCTTCTCACCTCTGCCTGGTAGGGGTCGCGCACTTACACGGTTACACGGACTTATGCAAATATGGTCAGCTCACCTGCAGTGTTTTGTGCGTGAGGTGACAAGTGTAGTGTGGAATCGCTGGCATAGCAGGGAGCCAAGGAAGCATAGTGGAGGTTTAACTCCCAGCAGGACAGGTTAACAGAGTCAAACAGCCTGAAGGTCAATTTTTCCAAGTCATTTGTTTGTTTAGAGCTGAGTGGTGCTGCTTTATCAAGGCTAGCCTTGACATACTTGGATATTTGCCCTTTTAACAGCCCGTGAAAGGTAGTTTTCTCTCATCAATTGATTGAACACACACCTGCTATTTCTGAGGACATGCTGATTACTCAAAACCAACGGGCTCATCTTCATAAGAGGAGTGCGGCTGAAGATAATTCATCAGAAGGGGTCCATTGTCTTTCACACAAAGAAGGATAACTGTCTAGTTTTTGCCAGGCAAGGTCCAGGTCCACCAGCTAATGACACGATGTTCCAATTAGAGGTGACAAAGACTAAGGTCTCAACTCCTATAAACCTTGTCAGAGAAGAGCTGTCAGTAAGAGCAAAGCAAAGGGGGAGACCCATCACCTGGCAGTTGCTGGCATGATGGGCAAAAACCTGGTCCGTTGTGATGAGTTCGGCATTGACCCACATGCTTATCTCCAATCAAACATCTGCTGCTTGTACAGACAGTGGAGGGAGGTGCTGGGAGCTGAATGAAGCCTGCATCAGTTATGGCTTAACATGATGGTGGAGATGAATGAAGTGCTGTTCAATTAGAGGTCACCTGGACACTTCCCATTGTCGTGCACATGTGAGATTCCATTTCCTGATTGCATGAAAGTGCCCTTTCCCCTCTCTACAGCATGTGTACGCTGATGTGCAGGAGGTTCATGTCATCCAAGAGAGCAGTTTTTAAAATGCTAAAAAGTTGGATGAATCTGAAAAAGTAACCTCAACCACTTTAACACTGGAGTTATTGCCCAACCGTTTTTATACCACAGCACAGAATGCTTGGGAAGGAGGTATTACATCAGACTGTGTGGGGGTTATTTATCCAAAGAACAATTTTAGGATACATGAGATGCAGCAAGAAAGAGAAAATCTAAAGAGAGAGGATATTTGTGCTTAGAGTTTACGTCATTAAGGCAATTTCACATATAACATGACACAATCAGAAAAAGAAAGCATCTGCGGTGTGATTAATTTGCACTTTTCAAATAACAACATAGAACACATACACATAAATATATATACACATACATACATATATTTCTATTTAGGCAGATTTCAGCCTCTCATGTAGTCAAAGTGAATCTCTGTGCAGCTTTTCCAAAAATCACAATTTCCAAGACAACCCTCAGAAATGTTTAATCTCTTGCCAGCATAGGGTTATGCTGGTGGGGAAAGAAAAAAAACTGCTATAAACAAAGTCACTTTTGCAACACAGTCACAGATGCAGAGATCGGTGCCAGTAAAACAAACACACTTCAAAATCTCTCTTCCCACTAACCTGGATTTCCTTCCTCTTCTCCCTGTGCTGCTGGATTCTGGCACAATCCTCTTTTTTGTAAGAGGTAAACTTGAGCGGCTTTGAAATGTTAGCTGTGTAATTTAAATAGTAAAGGAAAACTGAAAAATGCTTCCTGATGTTTGTTAAAAATGATTTTCGCACATTATGATTAGACACTATTTAACTGATATAATTAGTGAGAAAATATAGTATAATTACTCATTTTAATTACCTAAATATTTTAGCACAGCACTCCCCTACTGAGACCTCAGCAGGACATCAGATGGTTCCACAAACTGCTTCAGAAGGACTAAAAGAGATAAAACAGAGAGTCTGAGGAACTCTTAACTCCCCAGATACCAATCCTGAGCTTGCCTATGTGGTCCTCTGGTCTTTTCTCCCAAATAAAGTTCTTTGTCCTGACTGATCAAAACTCTCTGACAACATGCAAAGAATCTCAATATTATTTCAGTATTATATTATGTATATATTGGGTATGTGTTTATCAGGGGTGTAGACAAGTCGGTGCTTGAGGGAAAGATGTTTCCCTGCTTTAACACAACCCTGATAGGCATGTCTGCATCATTAACAGACTTGTGCAGACCTTGATGACATGCTGATGATGACCCTTCATTAGAATTATGCGTGTTAAAACAGAAAAACATCTAAAACCTGCAGGACACTTCAAGCACCGACTATGTGCACCCCTGGTGGTAATATTGTTACGGCTGGTCAGTGTATATATTCAAAGTTTTACAGTCATCTGAATAAAACTGTCCAGAACACAGATATTTGTGTCTTGAACGTCAACAGAAGACACAGCCATCCCGTTGGTTAAAACATGAGATAACCCAGCTAAAGTACAAGCTGTGATATTTTGCTGTGTTGGACTTACAGTGCAGCTACAACACCAGAAGAGTATTATTGTAAATATTGTCATGGTGGTTCTTCAGATTACAAACAATGATCTCACACTCAATTCAAGTACTGGATCACACTGATTATCAGAGTACCTTGGTGGTGTTGTTTTTCGGTCTCTCACCCTGGGATAACCCAGACGAGGTGTTGTCACTGACAACACAAACTATCGTCTCCACATTCTCCGCTCCAGACACGTGGAGATTCTTTGACACCGACAACCATAAGACAGTGCTATGACAACCTCTGTTAGTAGGGTAATGTGTGCACGTGTGCATCTGAACGGTAGTGAGGTGGTATTTGATAGAAAAATGACTGAGAGGAAGGAACAAGGCATAGGATGTGCAGCTCTAGTTGCTGTCAGTGTGAGAGGACCGTGATCGAGTCTGGTAGCCACTTATTTTCTCTCCATCTTTAACTCCTAAACATCCCGTTCTTTCCCATCTCCGCTTCTCCTCCTCCTCACCTCTCCTTGTCCCAAAGCCCAGCACAATACATCAACGGGTGTCCAGTCCGCCGCTCTGTAATAACTCTGCAATCTCTGGGGGAAATACTCTGTCACAATGCATGAGACAACATCTTTTTTTAATCAATTGAGCGAAACAAACAATGCGCACTGACAAAACACTGCCAACCACCAAAAACACAATGAATAAAGAGCGATACACAAATGGAAAATCTAATTACTGCAACAATCTTTCTTGTTGGGGAAGTATGTATTGGGAAGGAATGAACTGATAAGAGAGGAATAAGAGAGTGGTGGGATGGACAGAAATAAAAAAAGAACACAATCAGTTAATCATGGCCATTCAAATTTTGTTCCTTTCCATCACTTTCATTCATTCACCACCTTTCAGAAAGAATCACTTTCAAAGTAGACAGACCAATAGTCCCACAAACTGATGGAAAGAACAAACAACTTTCATTTAGTTTTACAGCTGAGTTGCTTTTATGTCTCTCTGAAAACTGTCCTCAAAGCCAAATGGTCACATGTAACGAGAGGAGGAGTTGGGGAGAGGAGGATAAAGATAGATGTGAGGAGGGAGTATATCAGTCCGCAAGCACAATG
The DNA here is from genome assembly GCA_028564865.1 of Zenarchopterus dispar. Taxonomy (NCBI): domain Eukaryota; kingdom Metazoa; phylum Chordata; class Actinopteri; order Beloniformes; family Zenarchopteridae; genus Zenarchopterus; species Zenarchopterus dispar. Next base: position 3,952,468 of record JAOWBL010000010.1, read on the forward strand.
GCTGTAATTAATCATCAGCCATGTTGTTTCTTATCGGGAGATTATTCAGAGGAAGGGGGGTGGGTTGCGAGATTAGAAAGGTGAGAAGGGATTGTTCCACGCAGAGAAAGGTGCACGTGGGCTGTGAGGTGTGGTTGCAAAGCAGTAAATGGATTTTACAGTACTTTTAAATATGTCAGTCATTGGTTAATGCATCAATGAACTTTTTCAGTTAATATTTTAGCCATTTGACTGACTAAAGTTCAATAAATTTTAAAAGTAGCAAGATTAGTAGAGAGATCCTCTTCTGTCTTCCTCACAGCTGATTAAAACATTGCCAGCTCAGAGATTTAACTTCTACCATCAGCGTCCAGTTAATGAAGCAAGAAGGTTTCACTAATATGAAAAAAACAATCTTACTTGAGAGTGATTTCTTTAAAAGGCTTTTGATATTTATAATTCAGTTTCTAGATGCATTTTATGTGTTTATTTTATGGGAAGCTCTTGATCAGAGGCTGGGCTTCCATCCAGCTGTGAAGTGCAGTTGAAGCGGACTTTTTAAACGATGTGCCATAGAAAAGATGAGTCCCTCTTCTATTAAGAGGCTTTAAATAAATACATTTCACTGAATATTGTCTTCAGCAGGTGTCCTGTTGGCATATTGAGCATGATGTTAATAAAAGTAAAAGATTTACAATTTATTAGGAACATAACTTTGAAAAAGGCAACAAAACTAGACACCTTATATATGCAAGAAGAAAGATGTCTTCTCTTCTGAGCATACTGTGTTTAATCCTACAAGGCTGTTACTACTGTCCATGTTTATTCTTCACAAGCTGAAACAGCTGATTGTTTCAGTGACCAGTCATGTTTGGAAATGATTCAGTCTGTTTTTCCATCTGCCTTTGCGCACCATGACTGTCTTCAAAAAAAAAAAAAAAACACAAAATCTGCCTACAGCCTCCATGGACTTCTTATCTGTACATTGACCAAGTCTATATACATTCTATATTTCATCAATCTTTTCCAAAGTATAACCTAAAACTAATAGTTTAAAAAATGTGAATGGGAACCCAGCTTGTGATAATATACCCTGAATTTTGACTCAAATGTCTTTCATGCAATCTATTGTCTTTCCATTCAACTCTTTTAATATATTTACAAACTGGATGGTAAACAAAGATAACCTTAATAAGATTAAGATATTAAAAATAATCTTAGGATAGTTGGCAAAATTTGTAAGTTGAATAACAGATACATATGATTATGTCTAACACAGAAAGTATAAATTTAAGTTCATCTTAATATTAGAATGTAGAATGATTACATTGTTCATAAATTCACTGTTACAAGTGACGTGGGCACTTTGTGCTGCAGTCAAACTTCTGGTATCAGAAAACCTTTATTATATCTGGTATCAGATGAAATCCAGCAGTATGTACTTATAATTTTTAGTATTTTTACAATTTTTATTCTCCGTTTAACTCTTTGTCTCAAGGCTTTCATTCACAGAAATTAATCATGAAGGGGTTTCCTTTGGTTAAACAAAGAGTTAGCAATTTCTAACCAAGAATATTTTCTGTCATGTTCAGTGACTATCTTCTCTGGACCATACCCTACCATGGTCCAGAGCTGCAGGTGCTGTGTGGTCAGTTACATCAGGGCCAACGCTCTGCTGGAGAGAAGAAGAAGAAGAGCTACAAAGACCATCTGAAAGCAGTGCTAAAGAAGCATAGCGTTAAGGTTAGGCATTTTTGCCGATTGGAAAACTTACTGTTAAAGACAGAAGTGGACATTATCGTCGAACCCGATTGACGACCATAACTCCATAAGCATGGAGACTCAATTATGTGCGTCAACACTTAAAGCCCCAGCTACCATTAGTTCAGAGGGAATGTCAGCATAAATCACCTTTATGCATTTTCAAAAATTACTTACTGTTTTATGTTTGTAACGGGGATAGTTAGTGTTGGTGGAATGGCTATATATAATACTTTATTGATCAACGGAGGGGAAATTCAAGTCACAACGGCATAAAAAGCAGCTAAATAATAAAGAATGTGTAATAAAATCAAATTACATCAAAACTAAATATGAATAAAAGTACATTTTCATTATGAGGTGAGGTCCTTGAATACTGCACTTAGTTTTCTTTATAAATTAATAATATAATGTAATGTAATATCTCGTGTATTTTTTGTCATTTTCATAAGTAAAAACAAAAGCGGACAGCTTAGCTAAACAGAGGGTTCTTTCAAGCATTTAATGTTTCAATGTATCTTATGTATTTTAGGGACACTGTAATTACAGCTTTCATAGAAATTGAGTGATTTCATAGAAATCTACACCCTAATATTATGGTGTAAAATATTTTGGTTAACTCATTTTCACCTTGATAATGGCAAGTGGTCCATGTGTAGTCTGTGAGTTAACTTACTTCAAGGTTGCATATAAATATATTTTAGCCTTCAGTTTGCTTAAGAACAAAATACAGTAAAATATACAGTACCAGTCTTCATAACTAGACAAAGAAGCACTAAACTTTTAAGAGATGTTTGAAATACTTGTCCATTCTGATATGTAAATGAAAAATTACCACAATTGCAACTGACTGCATGACTCCAAACACTATCAGAACCTAAGGCCCAAAGCTCAGAAGTAGTGTTTATTCTGTTCTCCGGAAAACTTAAATCAATACGCAGCATGCCAAGATCTCTGGGAGCCACTTGATGAGTACCTGCCAACTTTAACTGACCTTTCGGCAGCTTTGATTTGATACTTTTATCAGGAGCGGGATTTGCAACCTGATGTATAAAACAGCTATAAGGAGGTAATGATTGCAGTGTATAATCCTGTGGTGGTCACATTTAAAATCCACATGAATATGAAGAGTCTTTCAAGTGAAGGTATGAGATATAAAGACATTTGAGGGTAAGGGCACTACATTGTCATTAGATTTCTCACAGCTCAGGACTACTTGGTCCTTAAACTGTAAGCACTAGAGCAAAAATTAGCCAAGGCATAACAGAAGTGGTGCCAGAACCTCTAAACAGTTTGGATAGGTGGCACTTGACTGTTTCACCATCAATATGGGATCAAGTACCCTCTCTAATGGCTCTAATATCGATGCCCTGCACATACAGAAGCGCAGAGCCTCCAAAATGTCAACAGCAGCATTTTATGTGCAAATGCCATATGGGTGCAGTGGGCTGGTAAAAAGCTTTTCCTCCTGCAGACTACACTCAAATGCTAATACCTCGGCACTCTCTGGACTGCTTCATTTTTAGTCCCTGTTATGCTAGATTAGCGGATGGCGTGTCGCAGCAAGTGGCCAGCTAGCACTGGTAGAGGGGAAGTGGCTTGCGGGTGGCCTTCCTGACTCAACACAAACAGATTGGAGTGCCGTACAAAGTGAGTACAGCCAGTACTCCATGGACTTCATAGTTCTCTTTCTGCATGGCAGCAAGGAGAGCAACCCTTATGCAACCTGTGCAGCACATTCAATTTAAGTAAAAATTATGCATCTAGAAACAGCAACATGGGCTTGTCACTGTGTTAGGGTGATTCAAATCATATTTTTTGCTTCTTTCTGTTTAGATATGCACACACAAATAATGTTGCTGTTAAAATCAAACACCAGAAAATAATAGTTCTTATGAGAAAGTTTGATAAAACTACTGATCTGTTACATAATTTAAAGTGGACAACTTAGAAAACTTACATTCATACATCTGTCACCACAATATCTAAAATCTAGGTTCAGTGATGAAGATTGGTAGAGTGAGACTTGGTCTAATGGCTTTTCTCTTTGACAGTTGCACTATCTCTTTTTTCCTCATCATAGTCCATAACCCCCTAATGGCCACGATTCATTTTGTCACTCATCTCCCACACAAAGGCTGTCCTTGCCTTTTTACCCCGTCAACTGACTCGCTCTAAATCTTTCTGTAAAAATGAGAACAGCGCTCAGGCTTTACTCCCAGAATGGATTTGAAATTAGGTAGATAACCCCTGGAGCGCTTACTCTTTCCGCCATGCCCTGCACACTTGTCACGACCCGCAGGTGTGCCAACACCTCTTCACACCCCCCACCCAGTTGCACCCACATTCGGCCCGTGATGTGACAGGAACACGGCAAACTGACTTTCTGCAAATTGCAGGAGGTGGAAAAACGCTGAGGCCCAGAGAAACGGCCATGTTTATCTAAGCTGAGATCTGCAGATGAGCTGACTGATCTAAACCTAGCAGGGCCCGGGGCAAAATGAGATTTCTAATCCTAAACAAATTCTCCAGCAATGCGGAACAGAAGAGCAGAGCTCCCTTATTTACATAGAGTGGCATCACAAACACAGAGAGGCGGTCCAGGCAGGCAAAATGTCAACCTTGTTTGAGCGGACTCATAATGCAGATTAACACTGACATGACCTGCCATTTAGATGGGAACACGTAATCCTGCAGGTTAAAATTTCTGAATATCAATAGCTCTTAGGCCAATTCACACATTCATTAGGATGACCAATCCTTTACAGTGGAGAGACTTTTTTATCTTTATTGCCTGAAAGAAGTGCTAAAATGTCAATGTCAGGGAGATTTGATCAGTCAGGAGGCGATGCGCTTGCATCCAGCTCTATAAATTCCTCTTTTGATACAGGAATCAAAGGCGCATGTTACATGCATGTTTGCAGTGATTCTGTCTCAACCATTCAAAAAAAAAAAAAAGAAAACATACATTCCAACTCTTTGTGAGAATCCAACCATATGCATGCACATGAGAATGATTCAGTGGAGACAGACTAATTCTGGTTTTAGAGCTGCATTAATTACAAAATGAAAAAAAAAAAAAGAACGAATCTGATCTATGCGAAATTAATTAGACTCAGTTGAGTGAATGTAGCAAATGCTGGGGGAGCAACTGGATAATCAAAGACGGTTTTAAATCATCAGTTGTTCTACAATATCCCCGTAGCGAGTAGAATGAAAGACAACTGGAAATGTTTTTAAAAAATGACCATCTTTTAGCAGTCACCGCTTGATGTCAGCTGCCAGAGCAGGAGCCCGGTGGCTGTTTCCAGGCCTGTTTGAGCCCACGTCCCGGCAAGCCCCTGCAGCCATGCCAAGATTAACAGCTCTGGCTTTCTTTATGAAAATAAATGCAACTGGGGATTACCAAAGAGCCAACGCTCTTTTAAAAACTGAAAAATGGAAGTTAATACAACAAGCTGTGAACAAAAAAAAAAAAAAAAAAAAACACTTTTTAATTCAGCATGCATTACACAGCGATTCTGCTTGGTTGACTGTGAACTAGAACCCCATGCAGAACTCTATTTTTTCTTTTTTTAATTTGAGAAAAAAACAGTTTGGGAAGAGTTCTTTCATTTCACATTAGGGCTGTGTCATTATCTGATTTTCACAGCGCAATTATGAAGGCCAAAACGCTCAGGGCAGCAAAAGGATGTCAAATTCTGCCAGTCTAATGTCCAATTCATACATACATTACTATGCCAAAGTCTTAGGCGCCCAAGACTTGTTTTAGCAACATTTTAATGACGATCATATTTATTTTACAGTTTAAGATTAAATTTTCTCCTTTATAAATTACTTCTCCAGAGCAGAAGAGGCCAGCCTGTTGCTCGTCGACTGTAACTTTCCCAGGCTCCATTTAAGGCTCCATCATTGTACTGAACTAACAATGTGTTGGAGATTTCTATCTGTTCAGCCTTTTCCAGGTGCCACTTGGAGGCAGTGTCAAATATACTTGAACCAAGCATAAACAAAGCTTCTTTTGGTCATGTTGGTGCTTTGTGTTGGTCCCTTTGCTTTGGCGCTGCAGCAGAAAAAAAAACTAACCTCTTGTAGTTGAGTGAAATTAAGAGTTAAAAATAAAATGTTCCATGTTGTTGAGCTTTGTTACATGCAGGTCAAATAAAGTGCTTTATAAAACTATACAGTTTGGATTGAAAGCTGGTGGGATTCGCTCCCTTACCAGTTCAAACCAGCTATTTAGTCAGTATGATCTACACAGAAAGTTTAATTGTCCATTTCCATTCACGTGGGAAGAGGTCAGCTGCTCAATCCCCAGCGCCAGCACATGTCAAAGTATCCTTGGGCAAGACTGAACCCCAACAATACCTCCAATATCCACAACTGTGTGTGGTAGAAAAAAATGCACTGTATACTACAGTATATAAATATAGTGGATGTGTGTTTATGAACTGTTATGCTATGCTAGTGTTGCCATAACTGTAAGAATGAAAAAAAACACTGAAAAGAGCTAAACAAGGTTAAAAAATTGGCTAAACAAGTGTGGACTATTTACCTTGAATGTACGTAATCTCTCCTAAAGCTGGTGAAACCAGAGAAAACTCAACCCAATCACAGCATGTTGACATTAAGGAGTCCAGCGTTCCATTTTCATTTAATATGCAATTAATTGTGGCAGTATTGGTTTCCATAAATGGCAGCACGGTGGCTTAGCGGTCAGCACTGTTCCCTCACAGCACGAAGGTTCCTGGTTCAACTCACAGAGCTGGCAGGAGTCTTTCTGTGTGGAGTTTACATGTTCTCCCCATGTTTGCATGGGTTCTTTCCAGGTACTCTGGCTTCCTCCCACAGTATAAAACCTACTCTGATACAATGGTAAATGACAATATGTAGACATAAGCTTTTTCCAGGTGCATATTTTATAACACAAAAAAAGGCAAAATGTTAACAGGTAAATAAAACTAACATGAACAAACAGAGGTTCAACAATCTTAACCAAGGCCCCCCTCCCCTTCCTCCACTCACTACCTCTGGCTGGCTGTCCCTCTCGCTCTGTTCACAGATCTGAGACACTTTCAGAAGGCTTTCATTTCTTTCTTAAGAAGATTTTATCATCTTCCCTTTAATAAGACTGGGAGATTTGTGTATTTTTTGTTTTTGGTCCAAAAAAAAGAACAGGAAATTTCTCTTTCCTTATTTACTCTCGTTTCAACCAACCTGGCTGACCAACTAAGAGACATTATTTACAGTAATCAGACTGATGCCAAGCCAGTAAATAATTAGGTTTATTTTCCCCCATGCAACAGATCTTTGATGTTTTTAGTTGATGTTTAAAAGCTCCAGAAATGTACTTAATGTTTCACATCTTAAAAAGTTAATGGGAAAACAGGCATCATAGGTGAGATCAACACTCCAGCTGACACAACCAAGACATAAAAAAAAAAAAGAAAACAGCCTCTTCTTATTTACATGGTGAGGAGTCAGCTGGCAGTGTTTCCACACCACAAGACCCTGGCAAGGTCTCACTAACATTCATGCTCTTGCTGGAGTTGGAATCACTTCCCCTCTAAACCTATGTAAAGGTCCAGCCGTGACGCAAGGCTGAGTATTTCAGGATGAAATGCGTGGGTTCCTAGAGAGTGACTGAATGAACACGATTCCTTCCTGTTCCAGCGCTCCAGCGGAGAAGTTATTTTGGGTCAATGCTTTACAAGGCATCAGGCGCAGTGGAGAAAAATATCACACAGTTGGAAGAAATGGGCGCATGACATACCTCGCACTATATGAGCCACTGCAGCCAGGGATAGGTGCTAAAGCAGCTCCATCCTAAATATAATCAGCGATGCTTTTGGCTTGAGAACGAGTCTAATTTTGTGGGTGTAATGTTGATACCTGCTTCTAAAAACGATCAGCGTCACAATTTCAGACACGTCAAAGTCTTCAGAAGTCATTCCCAACTGTGAGATTATATTACACTCCTCTAACGTGATGATGAGAAGACTACTACTGTATGGTTATTTTCTTTATTTATGTCGAAGAATTAGACTCTGCTGCTCATGCCCACATGCAGAGACCACACATAGCCCCTAGCCCCCAATCCCCACACACCTCATACAATTAAGAACCAAGATAAAACAAATAATCACTGATATAAAAGAAACAAAAGATGCTTTATCTGTGGTTCAAAAGCAAGCCATTTCTAGGTTTCCAGTTGCAGTGATTTGTGCAGCCCTTGCATTTCCTTACTCTCAGAGTTTTGTGTAAAACAATCTTCACTGGCTTCTATTCTTGTCCATCTTGAGTGATACCTTACTTCAGCCTTCCAGTCTTCCAGCTTTAGCAGCCCGAGAAACAGAAACATTTTGAAATTTCATCCCTTCTTCATGTCCATGAGCATACCTCTGTAAAGCCCTGATGGAAAACACTTAAGTCTTCATTAAGTCTCCAAAAGACAATATTTTGAGGCATAGTTCAAGGCTACAAGAGTGGCCAGTGAGTATCTCACTCAAGCAAAACATATTATATCACTGTGCAAATTTATTAAAATGTATTTGGCCCCAGGCCTTTACTGAACTAAACCGATGGAGAGTCTTGATTGTATTCAGACAAGGACAAATAGGTGTAGTGCTTTTGTTGAAGTTCAGGCAATAATTAGCTCCCATCAGGCCCAAGAAAAGATGACGGCGGAGTAGTTAAAAGTTTATAGGTAATACCATGAAAAAATAAAAACAACTTGTAAAGTAAAACACATGTCCTCTTATTTCCATGGTACCTAATCGGAAGATAGCAAGAAGATGAATCATAGAAGTGGTTGAATTTGGGCTGACCTAAGTTATTTTTTCTGATTGTGAGTGAGTGAGTGAGTGAGTGAGTGAGTGAGTGAGTGAGTGAGTGAGTGAGTGAGTGAGTGAGTGAGTGAGTGA
>JAOWBL010000010.1:3963735-3999467 GCA_028564865.1 Zenarchopterus dispar
GAGTGAGTGAGTGAGTGAGTGAGTGAGTGAGTGAGTGAGTGAGTGAGTGAGTGAGTGAGTGAGTGAGTGAGTGAGTGTTCAGGCACTCTGTGCCTCATTCTCCTAATTGTGTGGAAACTCTCACTACTTAGAGGAGCAATGAGGGACATAATGAGAAAGTAATTTTTACTCATTTAAGGAGGCTCCACTTCCACTCAGTGGTGGTGACTGTGTGTGCCGTCTGTATCATTACAGAGTGCATCTGCAACAGCTTGCCATGCGTACCCCCCATCCCCTGCTGCAAAAGAAATAAAGGCAAAGACGACAAGCTGGCGAGCCAGTTTAGGTGTGGCTTTAAGACAACATGATCCAGTAATACTCCATGCTTACACTGCAAACTCTTGTTAGAATTTGTTTATATTAAAGTGGATTCGGTTTGAGATAACAAAAACCTCAGGCCAGGTGTTTTTTGTTTGGTTTTCTTTTTTTTTTCCTCTGAGCTAGTCTGTCACCAAACAGCTGCTGCTAATCTCTGCTAGCAGAGCCCCACTAAACAGCTGACTGCAGCCTTTGATCTGGTCCTACCACGATCATTACCTCCACAGCCAGGAGGGGGATCTCTACCACTACTGCAGAAAAGTAAACAAATGAAAGCTGACTTGTTTCTATTCATCTGCCATTGCTCTAGGTTGCATGAAACAACATGTAAATATTCAGTGAGGTGCCTACGTTGCATTTGTTTCATCAGCCTGATGCTTGAGTGTTGACTGTCTGCATGAAGTTATAGGAATCGTTGTCATCTTGCAACCCTGGGTTTCATGTCTCCCTTGTGTTTTCTTTCCTCTTTGACCTCCAGGAGATATGAAGAGCAACTTGTGCACAGAGTGTCATCTCACAAGGCCCTCTACAGCCCTTGGTAAGCTTGTGGTAAACTCTATCGCTCATGTCAACTGATAAATGTGTCTCTATGAAACATTACTTCATGTATCAAAAATCACACTAGCTCATCGTATAGGATCCCACAGTGAAAGCATTTTTTGGCACTTCTGGTATCACTAGTCTCTGGTTTATTCCCAGTGATGTCTCTTTTGCCACGGGCATATCAGGGAACAGGTGCCTGTAAAATTGAAGTCAGCGCGGTTTTTCTGCAGTGTGCAGAGAAATGCAGAGAAAGTCCCTGCTCTGCAGACCACAGATTACCTCTCTAAGGCCACTGAGAAGCTGAGGCTGCCCCCCCTGTGAGGAGCCCCCAGGGAAAACCTTACCAGCAACTTGACAATAACATCTGGACATTTTGTTCTTCGCTTGTCTGAGGGGGGGGGAAAAGTCAACTTGTTTGGTGATCACAGGGGTTTTGATGCTCGCTGTGTTATCAGAAGATGCAGTGCTTCGCCATTATTGCGCCACTGCGCTTATTATAGATTCCATTAAGATGGCAGTTAAATTGGATGTCCCCATCAGCTCTGGAGCATGTTGTTTGCTTTAGAGAACAGGACGCTGAGTATTATTAAGACTTTCAGAAGATAAAAGATGAATTAAGACAACAAAGCGAGCAAGAGGTTGGTGACTTTTTTCCACTCTAGAAAATGAAAACTCAAAACACTTTTAAACCATAATCTACAAATATTTAAGACACGTACATTTTTAAACAAATCATTTTTAGCTCCGTGACAAGACTTGAGATAACAATGACTTGAGTTTGTGAAATCCTAACGCAGCAGAGCAATGCCATTTATAACAGGAAGTAGACTGATAAGCAGGACACTGATGGCACTTGAGTGAGTGGTAAAGAATTTCGGTTTTATAGCAGTTAAAGCTGCTGGAAAATGAGAAAAAGGAACCTAAAAATAATCCCCCGAACAGAGCAAAATGTGTACCTTGTTGAAGTTGGTGTAAAAGTCTGGTCAATGGAGTGTTTAAACATATGGGGAGAGTTAAAAAGTGCTAATGTAATGTTCTTGATATGTTTCATGATGCCATTAGTGATCCACCACCGTTGCAAGAGACGACTGTGTTGGGAGTCCAACACTACTTTGGCAGATTTCTGCTGCTTGATAGCTGGATGACATTTCGTGACAGTAAGCAAATATTCCTTTAAGTGAAATCAAAAGTGATATTTTAACATGAATGAAAGTCTTTCGCAATGTTTTGAGTACTCCTAACATCAATATATAAGCACATGCAATTTTTAAATGTAAACTTTTGTCATTTATTTATAGTTAACCTAGATAGATTTTTTATTCTTATAAAGTCAACAATGGTTTGGGGTTTTTTTTCATTTTGTATATGTCAGTTGTGATTAGTTAAAATTGGGTTTGTTGTCCATTATGTGTCTCCAAACTGGGGGGGGGGGTGATAATGTAGCAATGGCTCCTTAACTTTTACAAATGAAATAACGAGAAATCAATAAACCTGACAATGAAATATATATTATTTGGTGTGTGAAATAGCTCACCTGGTTGAGCTGGCGTTTTATGCACAGAGGTTACATGTGCAGCCATGTGCTGTCTCCTTGCTCTCGCTGTCCTCCTTTCATGTCAGAATACTGTTAATAAAGTCCCCTAGAGACACCGGATCAGTAAAAAAAAAAAAAAAAAAGCTAAATATCCCCAAGGGTGCAGTTAAATTGTTATTTGTAAGTCCAGAATAGAAAAAGAGAATCATCTGGACCTCACCAGGTTTTAAAAACTGTGTAAATACAATCGTAGAAGAACAACAACATATGACATATTACACTGTTCCTTTATTTATTTAAGAAAATCTAAACTAGCATTCAGAGTCAGTAATGGCTTTTTAGATCAAACACTTCTCATGGCAACATTTCCAAATAAACTATACTTGATTAGTCTTCTTGTAATTGGTAGTGTCAAGAAATTTAATATCTTAACTGAAGATGTAAATTATGGTCGCAACATATCCTATATACAGGAGGTACTTTGCAGTTGGCAATTACAACTTGTGCATTAATGTTAGCTCAGGCATAGCAATAGAGCTAAATAGTTTAGTTTTTTATTCCGAGCATGTATCATATAAAGATATATAATTCAATTTAACATACATATGAATATAGTATACATATACATTAATCCTATGTACATATGTTTGCTCAAAAGGGAGTGGGGGGGAAAACGTTTTTGTTTCCACCTTCAAATGAGTAAATATGTGAGTTGGAGCTCATAAATGTTGAGCAATCGTAATTTCTTTGGATACTGCCACAATGTATCATTCTACCCAGCATAGAAACAGCGAGGAAGAAGTAGTTGACATACATAAGTGGAAGAAATATAAAAGGTACCAAGCAGACCAATCATGTCTGTTGCCGTTCGTGTCTATTCCATTAGATTTCTGGGAAGGTTCATGTCAGGCTACAGCAGAGGTTGCAACATTGGGTTCCCAGGTACAGTCATTGTCAGTTAGATATAAATTGTCTTGACTGTCTTCCACTTGTGAATAATGACTCCAAGTTGTTTGGAAATCGTCTTATAAGCCTTCCCAGTTTGAGAGACAGCAAGAGTTGCTTCTCTAAGACCACTGCTGATGTCTTTCCTCACTGGCATTGTGTGAGCACACACTTGAATGATGCTGGTCAGCAAAACTGCCAAATAAAATTCTGCTTTTATAGTGTTCACACTGAATAAAGTTAAATATGTGACACATGCCTGTATTAAACCTAACTCACTCAAATCCTGTAGTCACAGCAAGGCTCTTCTCACACTTTTTGGCTTAGTTTTTGGTAATTAAACAGTTACATATTGTTAACATGCTGTTTTTGTTCGTCTGAGGTTGTATCTACCTAATTTTAAGTTGTGGCTCCCATCAGATTTTTATTATGCCCTTATACATAAAAACCTCAGATCTGAAAGAGAGGATACTTCTATTTTTTTACGAGACTCCATTTGATCATATTTACTAAGCAAATGCCAAACATAAAATTTAATAGTTCACAATCCTCCAAGTTGATAGTTAAAAAGGTGAGCTTCAAAAGTTACCCTTTTATCATTTTAAAATTGCTTCCATGGAGCTCAGCAACACACAATGCTCAGTATAGTGGAACTCCCATGCAACCAATCAAATTTTTCCACTGCAGTCACTTTGGGACTCAAAGACTTCCTATTTGCGCGGCTGAGAAAGGCACATATTCTAAATGAAAGATTAGTGTGATTGTGTTACATTATTGTAAAGTTCCCCTCTCAGCTTAGGCTGATTTGTGAGCCTGTTCAGCGATGTTTCCAGCATACTCCCTTTGTAATAGATGTACTGGGCGTTGAATTGTTGTGCAGTAGAAGCAGTTCAATTAATACCACACCACCATAAAATAACTATTGAAATGATAAACGAGTAAATAAATAAGCATTCGCCTCTGCAGGCACAGGGAAGGAGTGAGTGTCTGCTGAAATTTATGCTGGCAAATCAGGCGCTTTTGGAGACAACGATGCCGTCAACTAAATATATCCAGCTGTCGCACACCAGAAGGAGCAGGTAAAAGATGGACCCGTTATCTCTCACGCCATCGACTCATGATGGCTCATTTGAATATTTACAGCTGTATCTAAGGCATAAGGAATGATCTCCTATCATTAGGCCACAGCTCTTCAGTGCAGCATCAAGATGCACCAGAGATAGCAGTGGAAGCTGGCATTCATTATGCTCAGCTATCACACACAGCGAGGGACAGAAAAGCCTCAAGGTGCCGGATGAACCAAGCTGACCGTATGGTGGGACTGAGAACGGCCTCTCACTCTTGTCAATATTCATTTCCAGCCGCATTGACAAAAACTGCGAGGATAAATAGAGGGAGGTGGAAGGAGGAAGAGCTAGAAGTCCTGGTTTTAGCCAAAGAGCCTGCAGTGTTTGCTGCCTGTTGATTAAACACTCAAGTGGAGGATGACTAAGTCAAGTCTGACAACAGCGGGGTGAATGAGAGTTTTTAATTTACAATCTGCCACATCCAGAAGGTTGCCTAGTCTTAGTCATAGCTGCTCTTTTTACTCACTTTAATTGGAATAAGGCATTTTGGACTATCCAAAGCTGGTTATTTTTGATATTGCATGTCACTTCTGGTTTAGTCTATTGCCTACTTATGGTTGTCTTCTAAATTTTCTCCAGCAGAGCTTAATTTCAAGGTAATTCTTATCATGTGTAGGGACTGGCAAATGATGCAAATTCAAAGGGAAATCATCTGGTTCAAGGTGAGTTAATCCTGACACCACCCTGTAGAATTCCATCAAACTGCATCAGCATTTCCTTTTCAGCTGTGGCTTGCAAGAAAATGGATGGTGTCCAGAGTGTAGTTCACATGGGTTTCAATTAGTAGTGTCTAAATGAATTAAGAGGTTTAAAGCCATTGCTGTTCTAGTGGTGGTATTAACCTGGTGCTTCTCATTAGCCACCCCTGGCTGATAAAGAGAGTAAAGGGAGCAGTGGTGAAGACAGACACCTCGTGCTGACAAAGGGTGACAGAGTGGATCGCACTGCCTCATGAATAGTAATGGCCGCCAACATGTCCCACACTCCCCCATGTGAGAAGTGACGGATTCCTGTGTCAACAGGGCGTATGGCTAGGGAAAAGGGACTGACAACTGACTGAGATATTCTAGAGAGGGGGAGAATGGAGAGGGGAGGGAGAGGTGGAAAAAAATCCAGTCCTGACATGAAGGCTGCATCATAAGATTGTTTGTCAGTCAGAGCTGCATTCATTGCCTTCCGGAGAGTGAGTAAATAAGCACTGTTTGCAGGGAGAGGAAGTAAGACCGGATTGTTACCCAGTGCCTTTGGGGTGCAGAGAGGCGCTGGCGTGTCTCAATAAATCAGGCTACGCAGGCACTCTTAATACACTCCCCAAACTATCGATAAGAAAAAGGAGAGGCAAATGCTGCTTTTCTGAGGGGTGAAATCACTGATAACCTGGCGGGCACACGCTCTCCCTGACTGACCAGGTCTTTGGTAAATCAATAGCAGCACAATGCTGGGCTTGACAAATGCACAGGTGAGCAGAATCTCATATAAGCAACGAGAGTTGAACAAAGAACAAATTCCTATTTGAGCCAGGAGTGGCAGCACAAGCTGTGATGTCTTGTGCTTTAGACAGAAATCACCAAAGGCTATTCTGAGCCGAGCAGTTGGACATCACACTTTACCCAAGTGTGCAGTCTTGAAAGGCTCCCAGTTGTTTAGATGAAGCTTTTCTTTTGATCAAAATCGTTTTTTTTATTTTCCATTTCCTGACAGGGAGCAGTGCAGAGCGAGTATCTCAAATCTGTACACTGTTCATGAATTGTTCATTTTGTTCCTTCTGGCCCCCCTTAATCCCCTCCCAGCCTAAAACAGAGTTTAAAACTAGCCATTACCAAAAAAAAAAAAAAAAAAGGTTGTAGGTTAGACAGGCAACCACTAATCGAATGCTTCCATCGAGGCCAATTACACAAAAGTCATGTGTAACATGTCTCGGGCATTTAAACACAGCTGAGCATGACAGTTCTTCAAATCAGTCCCTCCATCCACAGTTCTTCATCCTATTTTTAACCAAGCTCTATTTCCAAACTGCTGCTATATGTGTTTCTCCTACATCGAACAAAATTATCCCTCAGCCACATAAGGAAACCATGACCACATAATCCAATAAAAGTGAAAAAAATCCATTCCTGCATCGTGGTGTCCTGCGGTTTCCTGAATGCCAAATACCAAACTTGCCTTGTGGCAAAGTCACTGATTAGTCTTTGTCATGTTAAGTCCAATCGGCACGGTTAGGTCTCTCAAATCTTCATTCAAGTACTCTCACATGAACTCTCTTAAATTAAAAAAAAATTTTCCACTAACCTTTCATGTATTTAGCTGTTTAAGATGCAAAGAACATCATGGGTGTGGCATGGATTTAGAAATAACCTCATGCATTCCTATTTGGTAGATTGCCTGGCAACACATGCCAGAAGATGTACACAAGAGACAACAGAAAAACAAGACTGAGGTCGTCAATTTTTTTCTTCCTTCCCTCATTTAGAGTGAATACTTTTGAATTTCTCCTTTTCACTCACATTTGTTGAAGTTTTTCTAATCTGCCGTTTTCTCTGGTTAGAGAAACACCTGCGCTCTCTGACCTCAGTAGGCTTATGTAAGATTTTTTTTTCCTCCCCAATCTA
This sequence comes from Zenarchopterus dispar, assembly GCA_028564865.1. NCBI lineage: Eukaryota > Metazoa > Chordata > Actinopteri > Beloniformes > Zenarchopteridae > Zenarchopterus > Zenarchopterus dispar. The sequence continues at coordinate 3,970,851 of JAOWBL010000010.1, forward strand.
GCTTGACAAACAATAGTAGACAGCAGGGACTTCATCATCTTGCATCTTGTATTGTGTCCCCAAAGTTCTGAAAATACAACAAAAAAAATCAAAAACTTCACCAGAGGAGGAGAGGAGAGAACAAAGGAACCCCTGTCAACTTGGTCAGTGCAATTTTATTTAAAAATAGCTTTAATGAAATATCAAGCTTGACATTGTATTCTTTGTCTTTCCACATTGTATTATGATTTCCTCTTTTTCTGGTTTTGTTTGAAGAGCTCAAAACACCAGATAACACCTGGTTGCCTTTATTTATCAATACGAAATTACAGTTTGAAGTACTAGAGTTTTTTGTAGCAAGTCTGATATCTGACAAAGAAAAGTTTAAAAAAAATTTTTTTTTTTTATACAAGTCTGAGAAATACCAAAAGGTATAATTCACAAAAAATCTCCTTTCTATCATTATCTCTGCAGAAACCACCTAAGGAGAGAGCAAAACCTGTGACTTCATATTGTAAGTTCTGGAGAACATCCTTTTGTTTCTGCATCAAATCTTGCATCTGCATCAAAAAATTTAAAAATGTAAAAAGTAAAAAAGAAAAACCTTTACATATTTCTGATCATCAAAACTAGACTATCAATTTGTTACTTCAGGACTGAACTGCTGCCATTATTTGGTTTACTTAATCTCCTAAGACATGGTGCATTTTTTTTTTTTTTTGATGTTTTAGACCCCCATTAAGAAATTAAATGTTATGACATAGACAACAAAACTTGTAATAGCCATACGTGTGTGTGTCAGGTCTTAGGAGGCTAAAAATGCTGCACCAAGAGTTCTAATAAGAATTAGCAGTAGAAACCATATTTTTCCCACTTTAAGATTGAACCATCTAGACCTCTCAGGTCTACGCCGTGTGCTGAAATGTGCTATTAAAATAAACTTGTCTTGCCCTGCCTTGTCTTTTCATTGGCTTTCAGTAAACCCTAAAACAAGATTTAAAATTTCCTGCAGCCCATATAAGCCTACCTGTCTGAAAGACCTCATAGTTATATACTATACCAAAGGTACGCTTCACTGTCAGATTGCAAGCTTCCTAGAGTTTCCAAAATAATGGAAAACAAAAATAGAATGGGAGGCAAAGGCCTTCCCTTGCCAGGCTCCTCTCTTGTGGAATCAGCTCCCAGTTTGGGTTCAGGAGGGACATTTGATCCTAATATATGTAGCCATCATTATTGCTGTCATTAACTTTATGTTTGTCTTTTCGTGGTACATGATTTGCAATTAAATGCTTTATAAATTGATTATTACTGATTTGATTTCATTGGAATATCACTGGATTGATTTGGACAGGTTAATGTAGATGACTTCTGTAGTCAACTAGCATAATACAAATACTTGCAACATCATACAGATGTTAAAGAAACTGTGAGAAATTTAGCCTATATTTCTAGCAGGCTCACAGTAGATGGGTCTCAAAGAACCTCCCTCTCAAACTGACAACCAAAAAAAATTTTTTTCTTCTTTTTTTTCTCCCATCAGCATTTTCCATCACAGTTACCTCAACACTTTAGAGTCTTGAACTGGCATCTCTTTGATCAATGCTAAAAACATTCTACGATGTGATCCTAACAAAACTGAAAATCACATGGCAGCATAATAAAATGTCAGTTCAATCTGATTTTAAGACAATATCAATCCGAACTTTGGCAGCTATGTCTTCCTCTGTATTGTGGGTGCAATGTTATCTGAAACTGCGCTTTTTCTTCTTTGCAGTAGGTAGGACTGGTTTGAGGTGGTTTGCGATGAACAAAGTCTTTGATTAGTTTAGAAGATTGTAAAAAGTGTGTTTCTGGACTGAAGGGATCATATGGTACTGACAGATTTTTCACTTCCTGCTGACTGGTGGGGATGTCACACCCAAAAAGATCTCTTCTGAAAGAGAAACCACTGTTAGTATTGGATCTCCCTCCCTCTGAATTTTCCTTATCACACATAAAATGTGCGGCAAAGCTGACATATCATGGTGCATTTTATCACAGAACCCTCAGATGGAAAGGTTTTTTTTCTGCCCCCTGATAAAACTGAAATGAACCATATTTTCTTGGTATGTTGTCACAAATTCAGTCAGCCATTCTTTTTATGGATTTGATATGTGCCTTGTCCCAAATGTCAAACTTTTACCAGTGACAGAAAATGTTCATGTCTTAAAATGAGCAATATTGCATACTGCAATAGATCAAAACTGATGCAATTTGAAAAAAATAACACTGTTTCAACAGTTAGAGTGCTGTGACCATTGAGTGATACTCCTATAAAGCTTGTGACAAACTGCACTGATGCACGCTCCATTAGATAATCTTTGACTCATTTTGTTTTCATATTTATGTTTCTAGTCGTTTTATAGAGCTGAAAGGAAGGCAAATGTTCCTTTGAATTAAATTCGTACTGCAGAAAAATGAAGGGATGCTAATATAAACACTTAAAGACCATATTAAAAGCAATGCCAAGACATTTGCTCAGGAGTCTAATTTATTATGTGCCATTAATGTTGTTTTTATGCATATATTTATCTCTACATTTATGTGATCACTGCACACAGACAAGTCAGTGTGGTTTAATGTAGGCGTTTGTACACAGACTGAAAATGTTTGTGCGTGTGTGTGTGTGTGTGTGTGTGTGTGTGTGTGTGTGTGTGTGTGTGTGTGTGTGTGTGTGTGTGTGTGTGTGTGAAAGCTTACTTTACTTACATTCTGGGGACATAAATCTGATGCTGTAGTCACACTGCCTCGATTTAGAGGATAAAAAAGTCTCTAATGTACACCATTAAATTTAGCATGAACACTTATTTATTCTAAGGTTGAGGTCAAGACTCCAAGAAAGAATATAAGTAAATGTAATGTCCTGTGCAAGTGATGGAAACCTGACCAGGTGTGTGGGTGTGGGTGTGCATGTGTGTTTTGGGATAATGGATAAGAGGGATCACTGTGAATTCTGAAAAGCTGAGCATGATTTCCGGCATCAATTATTCAAGTGTACAGCCTGTTTTTGTAATCGCTCCCCTTTTGTCCGCTAAACGTCCCGAATCACCGTACAGTTGACACGAAATGAGCAATTGCTTGGTCAGCAGGAAATTGTGAGATGTGGCTTTATTCAGTATCATTTTTGGGCTATATATTTTTGTTATGATCTGCTACATATTCTGAACCTTACATTACACTGATGCTCAGTTTCAAACAAAATCATGACAATGATCTAAATAATATGCCAAATGTGCTTTAAATATTAAGTTATAAAAACTGTATTAATTGCAGACTAATGCTCTGCTCCTGCAGAACTCCACTCACACAAATAAGTACATGAACTTGCAGTGATGGTGCTTGCTGCCGAGCTGAGACTGATGATGACACTTTCACTTTGGAGGAACTTGGTCAGACATCAAAGCACTGAGCAAAAGTGAAATTTTTATCTGATAATAACAGTACATGAAAGATGAGGATTATCAAAGCTATAACTATTTACCTTGAGTGCAACATGGGGACACCGCAATGATGAACCAACCAATATTTTTGTTCAAAGCCACAAATGTCAGCCTCTTGAAAGAATATGGAACTACCAAAGTCCATAAACTGTGTCTGTCATTTCACTATGCCCATATAATTCCTACAAGAAGTATTCACTTCCTTTAGATGTCTCAGCCTTTTATTGCTTTTATAAATTAAATCATGGTAAATGCAATCTGTCGTCTTTTTTTTTTAAAGAATTTGCAAGAAAAAAGTTTCATGTCAAAGTGAAAACAGATTTCTATTAAAAATATAGTGTAAAATAAGTGTTTGTGTAAATATTCACACACTTTAAACTGGCTGACCTAATTCAAGAGAAGTCCAGCACGTTTCTGCTTGTAGTGTCACAAATGAAGTTGATGTATGTTAAGCGACCTTAGTGTAAATGTTTGCTAGGTTTGTTCATCAAACCTCCCAAACAGTATTCCTCCCATTCAGTATTCTTGCAACAATAGCAATATGAAGACCAAAGTACACTCCAAGCCAAAAAAGTATTAAAAAAGTATAAGACAGAAGATGGCTACCAGAAGATTTCTAACTTACTGGTCATCCTATGAAGTTCATGAAATCGGTCAGTCAGAAATGGAAGGAGCATGGCACTTGTCTAAATCTATCTAGAGCTGACTGTCCTCACAAACAGAGATCAGGCAAAAAGACTGTTGAGGGAGGTCACAAAGGCACCTACAACCTTACTGAAGGATTTAAGAGTTTCAGTAGCTCAGAAGGAAGGGGCTCTACATGCAACAACTGTTGCCTAGGTTCTTTGCCAGTCGAAGCTGTATGGGAGAGTGGCAAAGAGAGGGACACTATCGAAAAAAGCTCACACCAAATCTCGCCTGGAATTTGCCCAGAAAGCATGGGGGAGACTCCAAGAGCAGCTGGAAAAAGATTCTTTGGTCTGATGATACAAAAAATTTGGCCATCAGACTAGATGCTAGGTTTGGCGATTACTGAACACTTCACATCACCACAAGCATGCCATCTTGACTGTAAAGCATGGTGGAGGCAACCTCATGCTCCAGGGATGCTTCTCAGCAGAAGGCCCTGGAAGGATTGTAAAGGTGGACGGAAGCATGCATGAAGAAAAATATCACCAAATCCTGGAGGATTCAATTTACATGAGAACTCTGACTTGGGATAAGATTTATTTTCCAGCAACACAATGACCCCAAGCATACAGCAAAAGATACACAGAAATGCTTCAAAGACAAAAAGGTAAATGTTCTGGAGTGGCCAAGTCAAAGCCCAGATCTCAATCCAATGGAGAAATTGTGGCTGGACTTAAAAACAGTTGTTCAATCTGACAGATCTTGAGCTATTTTGCATGGAAGAATAGAGAAAAATAGTTGTGTCTAGATGTGCTGGTATGAGAAACATCCAAAGACTCAATAATGTGATTGTAGCCCAAGGTGCTTCTACTAAAGACTGCCCTGAAGGGGGTGAAGACTTATGCAGTCATTTACCTTTATATCATTTGAATTGATGTACAGTATTTTCAAGGGGGTGGGAGCAGGGGGTGGGGGTGACTGTACTATTGCTTATTTACACAAGCAATAAGTTGAAACGCCAAAGAAGGGTGAATAATTATGACAGGCATTGTAAAATTGTGACAGGCTGATAGGATTGAAAGTCAGGGGATCACCAAAACACAAACCAATACAAGGGTGAAATTTTAGTATCAGGAGTTTTTGAGATTCTTTGTTGAAATATTGTGAGGTGAAACATCATTCCCACCCCATCACACAAAATTTCCCTTAACAATGACTAAGATAATAAGCTTTAAAATGGTTTAAAAGAAAAGTGACTGACATTAATACAACTCTGTTTTCACACATTACTTTAACAAATGCACACATCAAAACCAGATCTGACTCAGTGTCTGTAACTGGATTTGTAACGTCCAAATTTACACTTTCACAGTAAATATGCAAAAAAGGATGTGTTCAAATACATACAAGGAATGAGCAAATTCATTTTCAGACCAAACACAGGAGAGACAGTTCTTTTCCGCTACTAAAGTATATAAACCTGCCCACAGGCCAGATAATCCTGTATTCCAACATTAAATGCATGATATGTACAATTACAAAAATTCCATATTTACAAAATCATGAAAAGCACAAAAAAAAAAAAAATCTAGCACATCTGTCGCCTGATCTGTCCATGTCAGGTGTAAGAATTTGTATGTACAGAAAGCTTTTGGAAAATTATCAAACTTCTAAAGTTAAAGATATACTTGTATATATAGAATATTAGTGTTCAACTTTTAATTCAAGCATTTGTAAAAAAGTTTTGGATTTGTCCAAATTATTAGTATTTCTGCATGAATGTGACATACACTTTTTGAGTTTCCCAAAATTCAACAATCTACAGTTTGTAAATTACATAATATTCATTTGTGAGTATTTTAATCACATATATTTCTCTGTCAATTTCCCTTAACAGTGCACTCTGAGATTATTGAATTTTGGGTATAAATGTCCATTTTTATCTGCAAGTCTCCTCTTTCTTTTCCTGAAGATTTAAACCACAGAAACCTGAGTACATCATAATGCCCGAATCATTTTTTAGAGAGGACCTCTGCAGAATCAATCCTCAGTTATTTAATCACATTTAATAAATCACTTCTGCGATCACATTTAATCTTGTCTTTTTGTCACCCTCTTTATTTTGCAGTTGGATTTTGTCCATAGACAGTCAACAGTCATATCATTTATTGTCTGGTTTACAGCGAACACGGAGGTTGATGTGCATTTCAAGGGGGTTTTACTCTTCTCTGGGAGCTGGACGGCTCCTGGTTAAGGAATCAATTTGACTGGACAGCCTTACAAATTGCATAAAGAGACAAACTTGTCCTTGGAGTACGCCACAATTGATTGATGGCTCAACACACTTGCACCGTAAATCCTCCCGACAGAGCAGAGACAAATCAGCCTCCTGTTTCTGCTCCCCACCCTCCTGCACTGTTTACCTACCTCCAACATCTTTCCTCGCGCTGCCTTTTCTCACACAAAATGCCACATGATTCAAATACATTCAAAACGAACTCACATTTCTTTCAGCCCTCTATGTTTTGACACAAATTGTCCAGAGTGCATTGGCAATACACAAATAGGCTTATCAGACACTTTATATGTAAATTTGCCCTGAGAATTGAATGACAGGGAGTTTGTTGTGAGGCTCTTGCCAAATTAAAAAAAAATCCTACAGTATTTGTAGAGGAGTTGAAGCTTTTTGAAAAAAAAAAAAAAACAGCTCTGTTGCCGTCCCACACAATATCATCATCTTGTGATGTGATAAACAAAGCACGCACTTTAAAGCCCAAAGTTAACAGCACATAAGAGATAACAACTTCTCTCAGGGGTGTTGTGTTGTGCTAAGAAAATGGCAGTCTTCCCTGGGGAGACCACACCACTGTTTGTTTCTGGCACAAAAAAAGACTACAGGCATCTTTCCAAAGCACCCCCACTAATCAGAAGTGATCCGTTCACATGAGCTATCCACTTTCCCTCAGGACGGGCTGTAAAAAGAAGAAAAAAATAGAAAATAGCAGGCTAGTCACAGACACAACAGGACGATGCTGGAAGTAAACATCCATAGAGGATAATAGTATGAAGATTGAAGATTGGTACACTAAAAAAAAAAAAAAAAAAAAAAAGTGTACATGACTATGGGAACTTGAAAGATGCAGGTCAGAAAATGAAATCATGTAGTTTCAAAATAATTTACTACTACAAAAGAAAGAAAACAAAAAAAGATTAAACTGTGTCTACACACACAAGAGGGCAGAGTGCACAACGCTCTCACAGCCTAATGAACACACAGTGGTTGGATGATACTGTGGGGCCTGGGGCTTGTGTGAGTGGGCGGGTGAGAGAGTTAGTATATGCTGAAGTCGTGGCGCTTTATGATTGTGTTGGTGTGTAGGTGCATGCAAGTGGTACATAAAATAAGTCATCTGTGCTAAATATAATGCTTTGATTCCTCCAACCACTGCTCTTGAAAAAAGTAAAGTATCAGGAGCAATTTAAAATCCCAATTAGAAACATTAAGAGGGAATTCTGTTCTTCTTCTATGTATGCCAGTGGCCTCCCAGTTTTCATACTGTAATGGATACATGTAAATAATTAAGCCTAGTTGCAGTGAATGGTAGAAGAACAGGAGAGAATAGGGAGGAGAAATTCAAATTAGCACTGAAGAGTTCTGCTTGCAGCATTTTAAAGTATTACAAGAATGTTATAATGAGGTCCTCTCTCCAGGAATCTCCAGGTATGTCCCTCTGCTAGGACAAAAGCCTGTCGTTTCCCTTCTCCAAATTAAAATCCAGTCTTTCCAGCTGCTTAAATAAAAACCCAGTGTGCATCATATTCTCTGTCATTTTAATGAGAATGATAAACGCTACACTAGCTTTGGCCATCTATAAATTTTATGGCGCAAATTGTGGCATAAAGGGCGCACGTCAGATGAATGACAGACGAAGGACAGCTGCAGCATCGTCCCCCTATTAAATGATGCAAATAGCCAACTGTGGCCCGAGCAGTTAATTAGCCAGAGAGGGCCTAATCACAGTTTTGGAGCTGTGATCCTCCCCAGGTAGCACACTTAACTGAAGGAGGAGAAACAAGACAACTGTTAGCTTTGGGCTACTATGACCTGAGTGTTCAAAAAAACAAAAACAAAAAAAACTTAATTTGTGAAACTGATTTGAAACTGGGCAGGTTTAATTTATGTTTAATTAATATAGCTGTTGTATGCGATAATGTACTCCCACATTTGCTGGTCAGAATCCAAAATGAGCCAAAAACACATCAGAGGTGGTTAAAAATTGCCTGTGGAATTTCCTTCCATGTTGCCAATTGTTGTCCGTGTCCAAAACACAGTGGGTGTATCCATGAAGCTTTTGAGCATCCCACTGGAAGACCTTTCCTTCATTACAAAATATTAACTCATAATTTAAATTCTGCATTGTTTACATCCATGCTTGTCTACTCCCTTGTCTTTTTTTTTTTTATGCAGCGAGCAGTGTGAAACCCACAGAAAGCACTTTGCTCACCAGCGTGAAACAGTGCCCTTCTGGACTTGCATGTGATACAAATAAAATGGGCATCCATTTATAAAAACACAGCTTTTTATTGCTGCTATTGGTCAAAAGCTCCACAGGGAACCTTCAACATGATAGCCCCCCAAAAAAGGGAAACGTATTACTGCAGCACACAATGTGTTCATTTCCTTTTTCAATTTTTTCCTTCATCACATCACACCTTACATCAAAAATCAGAAACACCTTAGACACTCTGAAGTAAACACGAGGGACTTTTATATTATTCTATATATTAAATACCTCAACAAAAAAAATAAAATAAAATAAATCCAGTTTCTGTTGCATAACCGGCCAAACAACCAGCCAGCTTCTGCATCTCAGAGGAGAAACTGTTCAACAAAAAGGAGGGAAAGGCAGAAGAAAGTGAAGAAAAAGCAAAAATAAATGAAAGTCATGTTGTCCTGACTGATGATGTGATGCAGTAAACAGGGAAGATTTTTTTCTAACAATTAAAGAGCAGGAGAATATTGATTTCCAATGGTGCTCTCAAGTCACTTGCTGGCTGTCACAATGAGGCCCCGGGTAAGGTGACCATGTCTCTGCTCAGTGTGATAAACCTTTCATGTCATCAGGTATGGAGGATGCAGTGTCCCAACCCCATGCTTACTGCATCACAGACTCCCACTATCACATTCATCCACGCTGGGATGTGGAATTATGGGTTGCTTCATTTAGTAATGAAGTCACCGAGGAGTTGGAGAGTGCAGCAGGCACATACTAACAAACCTGCAAGTGAGCAGAGTTTTGAAGTTTAGGTTTCCGTGCAATATTGGTGGTATCATGCATGTCAGTGTGGAGCTTAATCTGGATCATGAAAAGAAATAAGGGCAACTTAAACGAGAGGTCAACTCCAATCTTACTCCAGAGATAAACACAAATAAATCAAAGGATGAGCTGTCACTCAAACAGATCCATCATGGGACGACCCACGAACCCAAACACACACACATGCACACATCAAGACAAGGAAAATAATAATGGTCCATGCAGATTGATTGACTCTTTTAAATGAGTGACAGTGGAGGTATGTTGATCGATTCCATGGATAATTGATTCTAGTGTTAGAAGGAGAGTAACAACTACATATCAACACTGATGCGACAGCCTGCGGGCATCTTAAATTATTGACAGGACTTGGGAATAGAGATGATAATGATAACATGTGATGAAAATTAAGCGCCCTTGATTTTTGGTCTCTTGTGAAAGCCTTAAACTGTTTTAAAAGGGTGAGTGGGAAGACTCTGGCAAAATGCTTTTATGAAAAGCTGAAAGTGTTTTTTTCTAAAATAAGAGACTCTTAAAAGATGTATGTCAAACTACAATATAGACAATTCTGCAGTGGATTTAATCATTGAGTACTGGTTAACGTTGATATTTTATTTCATGTAAAGTTAACTGAAAGTTTTTAATCTTTTACTTGTTTTGTTTTTCCTCCTCATTGGTTTTGATGCACTTCAACATAGAAGATGAAACATGCCAGCTACTCTCAAACTTCATAGTTACTGCTAATTTTTAACTCCTCTGCCCCACTTTTTATGGTTGAAAATTCAGTCTAATGGATGTGCTGCTCATCTAATATTCACACACCTTGGCAAGTCGCCATGCTCTTCAGTCTGGACCAATTGATGAATGAAGTCGTTACTGGGGCATTGAAGGCAAAAGCCATGACGGAGTAAGTAGTCCATACGTGGAAACCTCTCTACTGTGTGGCAAAGCAATTTGTGGCTTTTAAGAACAACCTACTGACACTCAAGCAGAAGGAAAAAAAGGTTAAAACTGTTATGAACAGGAAAAGCTAAAGCAGAAGGAAATCATTTTAAGGTTTTGTCTGTTGTAGATTTATGACAAGATACAGGACAAGAGAAGGATCAAATGCCAAATCATCCTTGAGAGATTGGCCCCTCCCTTACAGTAAGACTGAGCTAGATTTATTATGCCGAAAGGTGGTCACCGAATGGCGGAAAGGACACTGATGCATGGAATACAAAGAGACTTTTAATTATTCCTGGGGAAAAAAAAAACACAAGCCCTTGGCTTGTTTACCACTTTACAGGAAACAGCTTATGATTGCTTTGTAATTATCTCCTTGATAATGTAAAATTTCCCCCCACCCCCTTCACGTCCACTCTTTTCCAAAGAACGTCATGCAAAAGTGATCAAGCATTCAACATTTAGCCCAGATCTTTTAACTTTTACTTGGGGGAGGTGGAGGGAGGGCTAATAGATTATGGGTAATGAAGCAGCGCGAGCAGTAACACAAATAGGACTTGTTGTGAAAGACGCAGGCTAAGGCATGTTTGTGCTGTGATAATCAGTCTTTCTTTTGTCTCATAAGAAGCTGGGAGCCTAACCTTCACCCAAAGAGCACATCATTTCCCCTCTGTGAACTTAATGAGACATTAGCCATACTAACAAATGGAGAGCAAGAAAGTGACTTTGCAGGTAAGGGCTGTTTGGCTGAGCATAACCAGTCCCCAAGTGCTGCTAAAAGGAGGGAAACAACTCTGTCTCAACAGCTTGCTGTGGCTTTTATGACAGGCCTCCCAGGGCCCATCAAATGGCATGTAAGGTCTTAATATCCCTTGAATAGAACAGGTAATCTGCTTTTGTTGTTGGCTGCCACAGCAGTTTGTCCACTTTAGCTTGCAATATGTTTACTGTAAGGTATGACACTCAAAAGGGAACTGCCAGTTCGACTCGGCATGAACTGTAAACACATTACATGTGAAACTTCAGCAAATACAAACACATCTGCTACAGTTAACACATTCAAATATGCAAATTAATTTTTGCAAATTCCTGCTCCAAAGCTTCCTATAGGCATGAATTTCAACTTGCTTTTACGTTACTGATACCTTTGTTCAGTCTCTTAGTTGGGAATCCTCTCATTTTGTCTTCCTCACTTCTTCTACTACCACTTTTTTGGGGGGCCGTGGGGGGTCTCTTAGTCGCCTTTAACATGATGTCCAATGTATCTCTGTGAACTAGCTTCACCTTACAGCCATTGTTGATGTGTGACATAGTGCCGCAAAGATGATGGAGTTGTTGCGAACAAAAGCAATATGTCTCAAGTACTCAGACCCTGCCGAGTCGTGCATTAAAGTCATTATTTTGGCCAGCACGAAGTGGTGTGGAGATATGGGACTGAAGACAGAGCGGCGGATGGATAAAGAAGGAAGTGACGAGGCCATGTGAGAAGGAGCCCTGTTCCCCCGCCGGGGCTCCCAGCTCAATTAGCTCAGCTCATCCCAGCTTTCTGCTGATGGGAAAAATCAGCAACACCACACTCTACCGTAGAGTCCTGGGAGTCTAGCCTGTTAGTGAATGAATGACTGGCGCGCATTATGCGTCTGTTCATGCCTCACGTGCAGATTTTGCATTTGTGCATCCGGGAATGTATCTCGAGTGTGTGTGGGCTGTCTTGTCTCCTCTTAGGATGGCGCCCCACAGTGCTTTCTGTATCAAACACCTGAACCAATTAGCCTGCACTGGAAAAAAAAAAAGAAAAAGAAAACCCTAAAGCCACTTGCAGTAATGTCATAAACCATCAAGCAAAAGGCTCGATGGAAGAAAGTTATGTGGACTCAGAGTCAGAGAGATTAAAAAAAACAGAAAGTGAAAAGAACACCACCAGAAACTCTGAGAAATAGATTATAAAAACCTTGGCCAAGGCTAGAGAGGTTATATTCCATGACTTTTCTGCCAACATCTCTAAACTAAAAAAGAAGAGTTCATGTCTCAATTTCTTACTATCTGTCGGTCATAAAAAGTCAAAAAGATACTCAATAGGGGAAAAAAAATCCTTTGGTAAACAACCACCCAAGAACATTTTAGCACATTGGGGTTCAGTGTTCTCAAAACTATAAAGGCATTGTTGCTGAATGCATGCGAGATTTAGTGCATAAATCATTGAGATGCCTTCAGGATGCCCTAAAGTGGGGGAAAGAAAAGAGGCCAAGGTCTGAAAGAGGTAGTTCATTGCTAGATGACAGCAGTTGAAGGCGGGGGCTAGGACCCTCTGAGAGACGTGATGTCTCAAAGGCAAAGTAAGATGGAAACGAGCACTCAGTGTTGGTGTATGAAATTGCTTGGCCAGCACAACTCAAGGCCAAAATCTATTTAATCAAGGAAAAAGGACATATCAAAGAAGAAAAAATGTAAAATTCCTACATAAGATAGTCTGTACCCTTCCCAAAGACACTTTATGACAAACTTATCTCATCCCCTGCTGTAACTCTCCCCAAAAAAAAATTATTACACCTCTCACACATACTTAGTCTGCCTTAAATTCTAGCCGGCAATCCTTCAGCACGCCAACTTACAAGCTAAACAAACAAAGTAAATACACTGATAATACTGATGATAACATCCTAGGTGAAATGAAAGGATGAAGGTCAATAATTGGGAGAAGGTGGGGAAGTAGAAACATGGTGTGGTTTGTTTTTCTCTTGGCAGGGGTTCACGTGGGCATGTGCAGAAGGCTCTGGGGTGGCGTAGGAGCACGTCTGTGCAGAGGTTAAGAAAAGCAATTAATCGGCAGCAGAGATAAAAAGGAACCTCCCCCTCCAGACACCTTGGTGGGGGAGCAGGAGAGTCAGGAGAAAGGCAAGGAGAGAAATGTAGAGAGAAGAAGATGAGGGGAGGGGGTACTTGTTTACAGGCGCTGCTGGTGCGATCAAAAGCACCGGGGTTCAGCTCTGCCACTAGGGCCCTTCGTTTCAGGTGGAATTGATAACACTTCAGATGTACAATTCAACGTTTGCAACAGTGCTTTTACCTCCCGGTGAGAAAGCAAGGATTTTTTTCACAGTCTAAGCTGCAATTCCTTTCATCTGAGATTTTGCAAGGTATCAACAGATTGTCAGTGGCGAGGAAGACATTTTCCCACACATAATCAAAGGACGTAGTCTGGTGTGCCCACATATCACCCCCTCCCAGCCCCCCACTAAGATGTTGAAATCAGTCAGCACAGTGCGAGAAGGCTTAAAAATAAAAAAGATCATCATCTCTGGAAGCTTATATTGTGATTACATTAATTTAGTAGTGCAACAAGCTCCTCACAGTGACAACAAATTGAACTGCTCAGCATCACACCTCCCTTTTTTTCTCTTTTTTTTAACTAATAAACAGTAAATTGGTAGCAATGGTACAGTAAACAGGCTTGTCCTGCTCCAAATTATTAAATATTCTGCATGACAGACTTTAAAGTCCCATGAGGAATCAAAGCTTGTTGCTCCCTCTGGTGGTTCACATCTCTCTGTGGAGATGAAATCACAAAACTCAAGTTAAACCTGCATTTAAAAGTAGCCACGAAATCAGCTCTGTACCCGCTGCAAGACATGCAACAATGACAAGTCACACTAGTGTGTGTAAAGAAGAAAATGCTGACGTCTATGTCACCATAGCAATCAAAATCCATCAAACAAAGAAATCATCCAATTGGAAAACTGCAGATTTATAACTTATATCACCTTGTAATTCCCATTCCTCTTTATGCCTGTGTAAAAATTTCAAAAGACATATTTAAACAACAAGCAGGAAAACCCATCTATATGATGAGTCTATAGTATGTTAACATCTTGCAGCTGAAACCCTGGCAGACGGTTAGCAGGTCAGCAGTGACTAAGTGGCAGCACTTTTGCAAAGTCTTGATTAGATAATTCTCCATCCATATCTTGGCAATATGTTGCAAAGGAACAATGCGCTTCTCATTACACTGCTGACAGGCCCTGCATCTGTGGGCTGCTATCAAAAGCAAGGTGTTCAGCTGAAATGCACTTGTTGATTAAAAAAAGAGAGAGAGCGAGAGAGGGCGAAAAAAACCTACCAACATGCCAACCGATTCCTGCAAATGCGACACTTGAGCACAGTTCTAGGTACTTGTTCAACAATTTTATATTTAATACGCTTTAAAAGTTAATTGGCTCAGTTAAACGGGCACAGTTAATGTCTTTTGTTGATTCTCATTTTAAACAAAACATTAAATATAACCAGTTTAGGCAATCTTATAATATCAGCAAGATATCAGATTAAATTATAAAAAAAAAAAAAAGATAAGATCATTTGAAGCTGATCCTGGTGCAACAATAAAGCAGCTGAATTTCATGATGCTTGGAGTGTAATGCTCTTTGCTTGTAGTTTCTATGATGAGTTGCTCCTTTTATCAGAAAAAATTCTTCTAACTTGTCACACTTATTGTCACCACGGATACCAGAATTGGATATACTCACCAATTCTGTCAAAAATAAGTATTTACATCTGTGCTTCATGTAACATCACATTATTTCAACAACAAAAAAAATCCCAATCTGTTTCATTGCTCTGAGTCAGAACAAGAAGTTACGCAGTACTGCCTTTCCGCTTCCTGTTTTGAGTCTATAGGTGGAGAAGCGGTGAGATCGGTGGAAGTGGTTGGAGCTAGTGATTTAGCATTATGTTAGCAATATGGCGTCATTTTAAGCAAGAAATGTTGTTATGCAAAGATGTGTTTTCCAGAGGTGGCATGAATGATGTGAATGATGCTAAATATAAAACAAAACATTAAATAAATGACTTCATTAAAAATTTACGGAGTCATCAGGTGAAAGGGCAGGTGGAGTTTATTAAGTGAAATAGGAAGACACAGGAACCACAGCAGCAAACTCTGGACCTTGCTTTTCAAAAATGACCCAAAGAAAGTCAGAAAGTCACAGGCAAAATGTAACAATTGAGTGTTTTGATGAGTCAAGCTGCAAAAATTATTTCACTGCTTGAGTGAACTCTTGAAGCTGCGGTACAGATGGCTGGGTTCAAAACTCTCTCCAAACTCTCTGTAAGCTAAAAGAAGAGCAGTCAGTCAGCTTTACAACAAATATCTGGACTTCCAACATGACATCTGACTGGTGTCAGATCAGAGAAGTATCTGCTGAAACTCAAAATCCAGAACACAGAATCAGTATTGGAAAAAAATGGTACTTGAAGATCCCTCATGGGAACAAATTCTTATACGTGAAATGTTTCATGAGGTTGACATATGTATAACCGCTATTACTTTGGGGTTAGTTTGATCAAACACACACACTTATGTATTTTGTTTTAAAAATATAAAAGGTTTAAGGTTTTTAAATTACTCAGCATCCACACTACCCAGGGCTTTCAGAGCCATGAAAATAGACTTTTACAGTTGCTGATGACCCATTTTAGCTTGGAAAGTCCACGGGCTACTAGCATAAATGATGTTTATACACAAAAACCACACACAAGCCTTTTCCTGGAATGTTTTAAGGATGAAAGTCTGGTTCAAATTTGTGTACCACACAGATTCTTCAGGCCATTCATTTTCATCTCTTACTAACATTTTAACCCTGTTTGCGTAAAGTAGAAATAAAAAAGTAACAGAATCTAACAGAAAAAAAGATTAGAAAATTAATTCCAGCAGATTTTGTCCAATTCTATAATATTTCTTTAGCTTTAAAATATACCCAAGTTTTATGCTCTATAATCCAGGTTTGTCACACAATACAAAAACATGCATATTGGGTTAATTAGTGATTCTAAATTGTCCATTAAAGTGAGTATGCGATTGCTTTTCTTGTCACTTGTGTGGCAGTGTGATGAACTGGTGACCTATCCGAGATATTTCCCACCCCTCGCATAAGCGCAGCTAGGATCCTGATCTGGAGGAAACAGGTTTAGAAAAGGAAGGAAACAAGTGTTGTGGGTACATAATTGTAGCAAAGGTCATCATGTACTAGGATGGTAGTAAACTAGGATGATGCAGTAAAATCTTACTAATGTAACTTTAAAAAGACAATGATGGTTTAGGATCATTCCTATTCTCTGGCACCAGATGAGTACATTTGTACCTCCCTCCAGAGCATCACAATGCAAAGATGTATGACCCAATACAGAGGCCATGTGTTCAAAACTTGCAGATAAACCTTTTATAGCCCTCACAATTGCAGATGATGCCCTTCTTGGCTTCTTGTTTGTAATCTAACAATTTTTTCCCCTCTGCAGGATCCCGTCTCTCAAAGTATGAAGTGGATTGGATTGCTTGTTTTACTTTTTTGCATTCATCACTTTATTATCTGTTCGTGCCTCCAGAACTCCAACACGAAATCAGATTTCACTTTCTCTACTTCAATGATGAAAGTGTCAGTTTCATATTCAATAAAAACAGGGTTTCTAATTTGCTGTTGCTCTGATTCTCATGTTTATTTGGATGTGTGTTTATTACTAATAAAAGTTGTTAAGTGGAAGAGTGTCCACATCCATTCATGGTTAAAAATTGGTTTCGAAAAGAGACTCATGCAGAAGCGTAAAATTTCATGATGAGATTAAAATCCCACTTGCGTTTGTATAATAAATCTGGTAAAAACAATGAATATGCATATTTCTGCCTTTCTGTCGTAAGACGACAGAGTGTTATGCATTTGGCCCCGGGATTACATTCTAGTCTGCACGAGAAGAAACTGAGACTTTTGGAAGCAATGACATATACACAGTTTTATTCTGAGATCTTAAGGTCCTACACCAGGTTGGGTTATGTTTCCCAAAGGGGACGGATTGTTTCTGAGATTCCTCTCTAGCAGCTCATATTTTAGATTCAGTTTTGACACCAAACACCAGAGTTTTCATTTCCTGAAGGAAAGTCATAATAACAGTTTTGTTACTGTACTGTTACTAGAAAAGAAGTGATGCCTTTGAGGGCCATATTTTTTTTTTATCCTTTGGATTAACTTTTCTTTCACCCTCCTGGCAATGTGCTTTTATATTATTCTCAAGAAAGAAATAAAAAAAAGTATTTTTTCAAAGCATTGCTCCAACCAGTATTCCTATAAGATCAGCCACTGTTGAGAGTTTACAACAGTAAACTGTGGCCAACTAGACTGCAATCTTTTTATACTCAACCCCTGCTGGCCCCAGCAGTTCTCATTGACCAAAATGTCAGTTACACTCAGCCAAAGTGGGAATGTACCTGCTGGTTTAACCCTCAACTTCAATGCCAGGAGATGCAATCACAGTAAATCCTGCATTTTATCTTGCTGCCATTACCTACATGAACAAAGAAAAAAATTTAAAAAAGAACATGCATGAGAACCAAGCATGTATATATTAGTAAATGTCACTATTTCCATTGTGAGAGAATGATCATGTTACATGCATGTTCAAGCTTAAAAAGCAGCTCATCAAAACAGCTTGTTAAATACTGGAGTACAATCTGGTTAGGAGATGACATCAGGCTTTCCACTGAGTCACCAGCCTTTAGTAACACACCCAGAGAGTCTAAACTCGTAATTTGTAAAACAATGACAACAAGACCCCCGATTTACTTCCCATTTGCAAACAGATTACTAAGAGTTGTTACTGCAAGTAATATTATCATTATTAATAGTCCAATGTCTTAACTGTCAGAAACTGGTTAAAAATGTCAAGATGGGTTTGGGCTTGGGTCTTCAAAAAGCCACAATAACAACAACAAAGAACCCAAGGATATTTTCCATGATATAAAACAACAACAAATCATTGAACTACAGTAAATAAAATTATTGGATGGCAGCAGCTTTTATTTAAAAGATTACATCATTAATTTATCATCACCTAGTAGTTGCAAATTAACTGTGTCTTACCAAAATGCCTGATGGATATCATGAAGAAACAGTGTGGAATGAAGGCAAAAATATCTTAATAATAAAATCTCATATCCTACCACACATGGAGCTTATTATTACAAACTCAAATTAACAATAACAACAATATCCAAGTTTCTGACATCTAAAAGAAATGACTTGAAATGTTTTAGGCTTTTTTCCATCTCTTGCTGTGATATAAGCCACCACTGAAAAGGCTCAAGCTAGAGACTCACAGAAAAATAAGTGACTCACATGGATCAAACATTGCACACAAGAGCGCACACAAAGGAGCTTTCATTTAGCCAAGTCACTGAGTGAGTATTAATGTAAGTTGAGCCTTGCTGTAGGCAGCAGCAGCAGCAGCAGCAGACACATGAAAACACATATTAGTTCTTACTGCTTCTGAATGCAGAGTGGGCAACCCACAGCTTTTTTGAAACGTCTTGAGTGATAGACTTCACCCTTTAGAGCTGGACTGCCAAGTGCTGGCAGACATTCTGTCGAGGCAAAGTGGAAGCATTGCTTTTGAAGGGCAACAAAATCTGGGAAGGGACGGGAGCCTTGAAGTCTAGAAGAGAAAGCATTCACAAAATGTGTGATAAAATTTTCAGCACCATGGACAGCGGGCCTCCACAAGCCTGCCGAGGGGATGGAGGGGATGGCGTGTGTGAACGAAGTCGTGCAGCTGAGGGAGAGGCTATAAGTTCACTTGATAATTAAGCAAAGCAGGATCTTCTTAAACCCTGTACCCCGTGTCTGCTGTTTAAAAGTGGAGGTGCTCGGCCTAAAACGTCCACACACACACTCACATATAAATGCACACTCCTGAGGCAAGACCCAGCTTTTCCCCTGTTATTCTTTTTAAGTGTCTTTGACTGAATAGTGCAGGGCCTTTACCCATGATTGGATAATCTGGCTGCAAGGACAAAGTGCACCTACATTTCTGTTTACTTGCTTATTTATTAATTTACCTCATCAACCATAGAACTGTGAGGGGGTGACGAGAGATGAGCTGCAAATGACTTACAACATATTGGCAGAATAGATGACCTGCTTCAAAAAAAGTTCAGTATTTATTTCTTTACTTATAAACAAAGAAGGATGTTTTCAGACCAAGTAAGTTAAGAAATTATTGAACATGAGGACAACTTTTTCACTATTTATAAAACAGAGATATAGGACAGCCTTCATACTGTAATCCAACATTTTCATTATAGATGAATCCAACAGTTAAGTGGGCTCTTCACAAAATGGTCTTTGAAATATCACAAAAGTTTAATATACTAATCAGAGTGATACTTCATTACCTTTTTATTATACTTTTAACATGTTTTACTGAGTTGAAACAATAAAGTTGCCTTCAATTTTATTCAAACTTCTTTTTGGTGAGGTTAGTGGTCCAAACCTCAAATATATCCATTTCCTCTCATTTGAGCGAGTGAGGAGAAAAATCTTTCATTTTAAGAAACCACTATAAACTGATGCTTGGTATTTTTTAACCCAATTAAAGAGTCATAGACCAGCAACACTGTTGATACCTTAATAATTAAATTGGCCCATTTCTTCAGCAACACTACAAATTAAGCCAAAGTGTAAGATGGCAACAAACAGAAAACATTCAAATTCAGTCACGTTCTCTGCTGGTCAGATTTGATCAGACGGTCAGACTCGGGAGTAGTGAAATAAACTTTTAAACATTTTATCCTTGAACCAATGTGAACAAATTGGGCTCATATAATGAATGGCAATTCAGCTGAAATTTGCGGGGGAATTAAGTGCCTTAAGACTGTAAATGTGTGGCTCCCAGCTGATGTGCAGAAATGGATTTTACACTGAAACTTCAGAGACTTAATAGTTGTAACATTTGAAATGCCATTCACAGTGACTTGGCAATTCTGACATATGTTTGGAGTGGCTTTTGTTTCCTGTGCCTAAATAACTGTTACATTATGACTCTTAGCACAGCAAATCAGGAGCTCAGGCTTTAAGAGCCTAATCCTCTTTAATTTGTGATTACTTGTAATTCAAATGGTAGCCCACTAAACCACAGGAGATTGATTGCTGAAGTGTTCTCTGCTGTACTGCAATCTAGATGTTGATGACACAGAAATAAATGTCCTGTATGTATAACCTGGGCTCTCAAGGTGTCATTCAAAGAAAAAAAGAATGATTAGAAAGAAAAAAAAACAAAATCACTGTAGAAATATTTTGGCAGGAATCACTGAGCCTAAATTGCTCAGTAGTTAGAGCACTCTTAGGATTCAGAGGATAATTTCATTGGCATTTTTGGGGCAAATAACTTCAGCCACACATACAAATTAAAGAGTGAGAATTAAGTTTTTCATAAAGCAATTTTTTTTTTTTTTTAAGGCAGAACTAATTTAGCTTGAGGGATGAATTGTGTACTGTACAGACACCAGTTCTTCTCTGGTGTGTAGGAATGGGCCTGATAGTCCAGGATCAAAATTTCAGTAACAAACTCACTGTCGTCTAAATTTAAGGATTTAAAAACTTACCTGGCATACACAGGTGTCACGTGATCTCTATAGTAAAAAACAACCCTATAATTTACTTGTACTTTTCTTTCTAAAAAATATTTAAGTATCTTAACTGAATATGACTTTAAAAACTGGATGTTCCAGGTTTGTCAAATATATAAGTAAAAAAGTATTTTTTTTTAATTAAGTCAGTGAAGTTACACCTCGTCGCGCCTCACGTGCTGCCTTACTCAAAACTTATTTTTGACAGATTTGAATAAAGAATGTAAGCAGAAATGTTAATGTGTGTGTGTGTGTTTGATTTTGCATATTTATTGATATGTTACAGAGAAAGTCACGCCCTACCTGCTCGTAGCAAGTCTCCCAGGTGAGATTAAGGAGGCACGAGGAGAACAGCTCATCTTCGGTCCTGCCATATCCCTCCATGGTGAGCCAGCTGTGTCTGGTGGAGGTGGAGGAGGAGGAGGACTTCAAATGTTGCCAACGAAGACTGTTGTCTTCTGTGTTCTTTTCTGCGACTCTTCCCTCGATGGGCGTCTCTCCCTCTGCGCTCTCCTTCTCCCTCTCTGCCCCGCTTTCTCCTCCGTCCGGCGCCGTGAAAGCTATCAAACGAACAGCGGCGGTGCGCTGGCTGCTGCCTCCTCGGTCACGTGACCGTGCACCCCCCCCCCCCCACCCCCCCTCGACTCTTCCCCCCTCCCCTCCACTTTCTGACCAAAAAGACAGTGAGATGCTTTGGGTGTGCTGTTTCCAGAACACAGAACACTTTTTTTTGTTTGTTTTAAACAAGACCTATTTATTAAATAAAATAGAGCTAAAAAAGAAAAATAAAAAAATGTGGGGAATAACAAGTGGCCCCATGATTCAGTACCTTGTAGATGCACCTTTAGCAGCAATAACTTTTAGTATTGTCGTCATTTCCTATATCACTTTATCCATCTTTTGGATAAGGCAAATTTTGGCCTGTTCTTCTTTATTCTTCTTGTAAAGTTTTTTGGCATTCATCTGACTTAAGGTACCGCCACAGCATTTCAGTTGAGTTGTAGACTTTGATAAGGTTATTCCAAAGTCAAGGATTCTTTTATTTTTCAGCAACTCCATTGTAAAGGGGTGAGCTTAGGATTGTTGTTTTGTAGCATTTCAACCAAGCATTAGCTGTTGGATGGCCTGATATTTGACTGTTGAATACTCTGGTAAACAGAGGAGTTCATGGTGTACTAAGTAACTGCCAGGTCATTACACCTCCACCACCATGCTTGAAAGTTTGCATGAGGAGTTTCTGCAGAATTGGTTTGTTGGTCCCATCTGTCCATAGTTTTTTGTTTTTTATGTTTTTTGTTGTTTTTGGGTTTTTTTTCGTGCCCCCCCTCCCCAGAAGTCTTGCAGTTTGTGCAGCTTTGAAAACCTCAGTCAAGCTTCCATGTTTTGTTTTGTTTTGTTTTGTTTTGTTTGACAGTAAAAGCTTTCTCCAAGCAAACCTTTCAACAAGACATACTTGTATAGTCTTCTAACTCTCCTGTCATTGTTTGATGAGGCTTGTACAGTCTGAGATGTAACTCTTGTTCTTTTGTTTGTTTGTTTTTTATATTTTGTTTTGTTTCTGGAACGTCTTTGAGCAATTCATGGTCTGACCTTGAGATATGTTTACTGGGACAGCCTCTCCTGGGAGAAAGATTGTCAAACTCCAAATTATTTGCAAAAGAAAAATGTAATGGAGTAACAACATAATTTGAGTGCATTGTCGTTATTTTATGTCACTTATAAATAGTTAAATACGGTGTGCACTCCTGTAAAAACTTGGCCTCTGAGTGTGTCACATTAGACAATTAACAAATAAACATAGACTTAACAATGAATATTCCTTTTTTTCATAGTTCGTGTCCACTCCAGTCTTATCATCATTGTGCCATAAGTCTATGTCTGCTAGTGAAGCTAATGAGAGGTGATTTTCCTGTAAAAGTTATGTTAAATTGTCAAAGAGAGCATGAACAATTTTTCATGTTAAAGCTGCTCGCTCTGGCACAGATGCTTGCCTTTGGCTTTCTCAGTGACAGCGCTGGGCACCAGTTCAAGAAGGTTGTAAACCACTCTGAGCTGGCCTCTTTTTTTTTTTTCCTGCCTACAGAGGAGCGAACTTCAGCTTCTCAACTTCTAAACTGGGAGGCTTGTCTGCTGATCTAACTTTAGGAAACGTCAAGAAAAATTTTAGCTTACCAAGAGAAAAGGTCAGTTCATATTATGTGACCTCCTCATTTATGTAAAATAAATGGTGTACTGGCTTTGTCTGATTTTTGTTATCAGTTTTAACCATCTAACCAACTCCATCCTTCCTTCTAAATTTAAATACGCTCCGCATTAACCGTGGGAGTTCTGTGATCAACTTCAGGGCATGTCGGCTCCTGAGAAGGAGTGAAGTGAATTTTATATAAGTCCGAAGGCTTTTTCTTTTGACTTTGACATCAGTGTTATTTGTCTTCACTTGGATTTTTGCATTTTTGACTTGGAATAAGTTCCTTCCCTTGAGGCAAATGCTTGTTCATTAAGCATTTTAATTTCCCTGATAAAGAACGTGTGTTTACTGGATACAAATCAGCAGATCACAAACTGGGGGTGAGACAGTGGAGAAGAGCAACATCACATGTACATGTGGGACTAACAAAAGCTTTTTTTAAGCTGAACATTTTGGCCTTCTTCTTAACCTGAATCAGTTTTGTACAAGTTGGGATCCCTGGTCAAGTGATGGCTCTGAAATCTCAGCAGCAGCTGTGCAGTGTATTGATAACCACGCCTGACTGTCCATACAGAGGAAATCACACACAGATTAGTGATGCTGCCTTTTTTCCCTCAGTCTCGCCTAACTATTACTTTTGGTTTGGATCTATATTATTCTCTAAACTGTTGCTCTCAGTGGGCCACCTCAATTGTTACAAATTACATATCAACTGCTTGTGGTCTACCAAATCAATGGGAAATTGCAAAACCATTGGCTGGTAATGACAACATATCAGACACAGTGGGTCTTTCACTTAACCACTTCTATCCCAAAGGTCCTTGTGTTGGGATGGATGTCTGTCTGTCTGCCTGTGAAGGATGGGAAACTCTGTAAATGAAGATGCCACATAGTATCACTGTATTTTTAAAATCTGTAGCATTGTTTCTTTACTTTATTTCTGTTGTAAATTGAAATTGGTGGAACTCTAGTTGAGTTTTTTCAGACTGGGTTCAATAAGATCACCATCATAGGCTCAGTTCTTATTAGGCTTTTAGCTATTCTCTAATGTCCAGCTCCGATTAGGAAAAATGTCAGTTTTTGAATGTGTTTTATAAATGTCATTCCTGGCTGGTGATGAGGGCACAGAGACACATTGTCACCTATTTTGAATTCTCCCAAGGGTCTCCAAGGTTTTTCATTTCAGCTTTGCAGTCACGGAGCTGTTACTAGCTGAATTAAGTAACGTCTTTTTTCCAGTTTTTTAAGCCCAAGTTAAAATGGAATTTGTTTAAATTAATGTGTAGGCGTCCGAGCATGCCTTTGACATTTGGACTTGACTCGATTTTCCTGTTTGGACCCGGGACTTGAAATTTCACTCAAGACAAGGCTAAATGTGTGCAGTAAAAGAACAAATGTGTTGCTGTAATCCTTATTAAAGTGTGTGTCAAAGACGATGTGTCTGATGTAAAAATGTCAGAGGATGTGTCAGCTGAAGAAACATTATTGAATTATTTAAAGTCTCACAAACACACTTTGTCTCCTCAAGGCCTTGTGAGTCTGTCTCTAGGCCTCAGGTTGGCTTTGTTGTACTTTCTAGGATGAGGAAACTTCTATGTTTATCATTTCTGCTATTTCTTCACACAGACTTCTATCAAAAACTCCCAAAACAGCTTTATCTGGCTTCAACCTCCACATTTTAATCAGTCATTACACATAAAAACAGCTGTTTAATCATGATGATTGTGATATTATGAAATCTGTCTATCAACACTTAAACACTGTTATTACTGTCTAACACTGTTAAACACTGTAATAGTTTACACCTTTTTCATCTCTAGCTGCTCACTCACATGCTTTCATAGGTACAAAACATGACACATCTGGTGTCAGGAATATTGCTTTGGTTTTAGTCATAGTTTAGAGGTAGATTCCGTGATTTGATATGTAAATGATGTGTTCAGAGTTAGTTACGGTGTACCACAGGGTTCTGCACTGGGACCACTGCTGTTCTTACTGTACATGCCCTATAATCACGAAACATGATATTTCTGCTGTTGTGCTAATGGCATCCAACTCTGTTTATCAGTGAATCTTGAGGAGCCTCATCAGCTGCTAAAGTTAGAAGATTGTTTTAGAGATATAAAGGCTTGAATGAGCAGTAATCTTCAATTTCTGAATACATACATGCAAAATAAAGAACTCTTTTAAAAAAGGAGCTTTTATTTCATTTACTGATCTGTCCATGCACAGCTCTTAACCCTGCTGTATTTACACAAATTTCCTACTTTTATTGTTTATTTATGATGTGAAAAGGTTTTTATAATCACTGCTATTCTTATAATTTTTTTACATATCTCTTTTCCACAACAAAGTATTTCTATGGTGTGGTTATACTCCAAAAGCATTTCATTTAACACTTAAAAACATCAGGGGGTTATCCACATTCATTTCATGCATTGTACTGAAAAAAAAAACAAGCAAACAACTATTTAAATGAATGAATGAACATTTAAAGAACAATCAATGATAAAAATGTTTATTTATTGATTTTTCATAGTATTTTGTTCTAACCTTCTCAGAAATATGAAACTGATGAAACAATCAAAAATGAAAATCATTTTGCATGTCTTAAGTAAATAATTGTATTTGAAAAAGATATTGCAGTGCTTTTTAATAGTTTGCACGTGAAAGGGATACATTTTTTTGGTTGGCAGGATCATCATTCTTCCTTTGTTTATCGGTGAATCGACACAGAGGGAGACAAGGTGAAAGTCCTCTGCCATTTTATTGCAGACCCTCAGTTTGAAATGATGTCTCTGACACAGGTTGTAACCATCAAAATCAATACAGGTTTTTATTTACCAAGGAATAAAAAACATGGAGTTGTAAATAAATCCCCCAAATTTTTGGCAACATTATGACCTAATGTGCAAACCCAAAACAAAGCAAGGTTATGGTTTTAATCAAACATATTACGATGGAGTGTAAAGTTTTGTGAAAGAACAAAATAAGACATTCTTCCTTTGGAATAAAACAATATCTGTGAGAAACATGCAAGATCGAGCTGCAGCTGTGCTCAGCAAAGACAATCTTATTCTCTGCAAGGAAGTGCTGCTAAGAGGCCCCATTTGGAGAGCTGTCCTTTCGAATACTGTTTATCCTGATCTGAGACCGCTGAAGTAGACAGGCCTTCCCCGTCCATCCGTCTCATTTGCTGCCCTCCTTGTTTGATCAAATGCATTTGATCTGCACCCTTCTGAATCGTGATCAATAGGAACATTACTGTATGTTGTATTTTTTTTCTGCAGGGGGTGTCAAACATTCACCGCTGCAGTGCATATATATATATATATTTTTTTTTTTTTTAAAAAGACACCGAATGTTGTGACCCAGCCAACATTTTATCTTACTCTCTCTCGTGCAGTCAACAACATACATTTTTATCATCTCTGTGCATTTGAGTGGCCACAAAATAAAGGAATTAGCACAGTTTTGATGGCGGCATGACAAGGGCAGGAAATGTTATGAACCAACACAACACCTCGAAAGAAAGAAGGTTCTTTAATCTAGAGGCAAAGAAAAAGAATTACCCGAGCAGAATGAAGAGCAGTTTGTTCTTTAGCTTTATCTGTCACTATCAACCATAACCTACGCTGTGCTGTAGATTAATTTAAAGATTAAGGAGTGCTATACATTTGCACAGAACAGCTAGGCTTGCTCCTTTACCTTCGCCTGCATTTCCTGCGCTCCTTCTCTTTCTTGTTTTCGTCTCCTGCCCAGTGACACTCGGAAGAGTCCTCGCTGCATCAAATCAACAGCCTGGGATAATTCAGTGTGACATTGTAGCGACTGTGTTGGCGTGATCTTTTGTGGGGGACACGTCTATCATTCACACATATCTCAAGAGCGGCTCAGAAGTGAAATTGGGTTAAAGTTTAGGACAGCTACCAATCCAGATGTAATGTTGGGAAATAAGTTGGGTCAAATCAAATGTTGAGTTCAACCCCCCCATCTCCCTTCCCCACAGGTAGTGGGTGCACATTTCTGTGCAGGTGTCTTGAGTAGCTGCGTGATTCATTTCAGCTTGGCAGCCCATTTTAAACATGCAGTCTACATGCCACATCTCTCCTACATAACCAATCTATCAAGCCTAACCCGGTGGTACGTGCATATACTCCCATATCACAGAGAAGGCTGGAAAGCAACTGTCATAGATGTCATGATTGAATTGTTCCCTTGCACTGTCACCAGAGGGGCTATTACTTCAAATTAGCATACAAATTCAAACCAGGACAGATGGATTTGTCACATTCCAGTCGCCATCTTCCTGGAAGATTGGCTGTGCGATGGAGATAAGACACCTGTCTTCGTGTTGTTGTGGTGGTGGTGGGGGGACCAATGTGGGATGGGTGGAAGGACTGGGTGGGTGGAAGGTTCTCCTGAAATGCTGAGGTGTTCTGCAATAAACTTCTCTATCCACGGTCTCAAATGATAATGAGGTACCATCCAGGACTCTGTGGGTGGTAGGAGATTGCACTGTAGTGAGCTGGTGATTCACACTGTTTGGAAACACGCTGAACAACACCTGCCTGTCTTTTGTGTGTGTGTGTGTGTGTGTGTTTGCTATTTTTGGTGCATTGCTGTCAAAAAGTCACACACAAAAAAAAAAATGTCCTCCACGTACGGAAAAGAATGCAAGTGTGGACATCTTACAGCTCCGTTGGACAATACAGCGCACACATCACTTCACAGCCTTTGCTTTAAATAACTTTTCAGCCTTTTAATGAACTTACACAAATTCCATTCCTATTACATCCCATTTCCAGGATTAAAACGCAAAGATGAGGATGCCTAGTATGTTTGAACATCTTTTGCAGAGTAAGCACAGAAAGTGAAAGTGCCTGCTCACATCAGACACTAGGAAAATATAACTTGGAGACATAATGATTTTCATTTGTAATTATGGCAGTATGAATCAATGAGAAGTATCGAGCATGAAAAACTGTTCTTACCTCAGAATCAATTCCACATAATTTCCAGATCAGCTCAAACTAATGGCTTTTCTATTGGCTTCACTTTGAAGGGAGACTAATCTCTCCTGTACCATTTTCTGGTTCCGTGTGCGTTCCCCGGCAAAAGGCCATTCACTTAAAAACTTGTCTCCCAAAAGTCCCAAGAAAAAAAAAAAAAAGAAGCACACATGCTAATTTCCTGACTTAGCATATTACACAATCTGCAGGCTTAATCATAAAGTCCCATAGCAGGTCTGGTATCTGCCTGCCTTCAACCACACACTACGGAGATTGGGAAAACGCTTACTTGTTCATTTCTGCTTTTATACTTAGTTCAGTGTTGTTCCCTTACAACTGATGGAAACTTGTGATGCAAAGGCAAGCAAGGCCCTTACACCAGTGGGGGGGAAAGTAAATTACATTTTTTATGTTAGGCAAATGTTCAAATCTAATTTTGAAGAATTGAATGTCCTGACATTGAACAGTCAGTAAAGCCATGCAAATATATTCATTAACCTTGGTGTTTTGGTGCAATATGATCTTTAAATTTGTTTTCTAGGGTTTTATGAATTGGACCTAAATAGGTAAAAAAAAAAAAAAAAAAAGGAAGTTTAAGATCTTAGGCAACTGTGAAGAAATG
>JAOWBL010000010.1:3999567-4019938 GCA_028564865.1 Zenarchopterus dispar
TTATGAATTGGACCTAAATAGGTAAAAAAAAAAAAAAAAAAAGGAAGTTTAAGATCTTAGGCAACTGTGAAGAAATGGAGGAAAGTAAGAAAGCTTTAAAATTATATATTTTTTATTTTACAAAACAAAAAGAGAGCTAAGATAAATAAAATTCTAATCAAATTATTATTTGGTGTGACTACTGTTTTGTGTTTTTTTTTCATCAAAACAGCATTAATTCAGCTAGATACACTTAAACATTATTTTGGGAGGATAGCAGCAGCAAAGCTGATCCAAACCTTTCAGAAAGCAACCACAGATCTTCCTAGGGCGTAGTCTCCCTCTTCTTACGCTCACATTGGCCGACACTGGCCTCATGTTTAGGGTCGACATCCTGCTGCAGAATAAATCTGCAGCCAATCAGACACCTTCTTGATGTCACTGCATGATGAATAAGTCTTTGTGTTCCTCAGCATTCATAACATCATTAAATGAAGCCCTAAACTTAAGAAAAAACCTCCACTTTATGTCACTGTTGATTACTGCACCACTCTCCAGCCCTTTGGTGAACAAACTCCCTTTTGCTACAGTTAAATATTTCAAATTTGGACTCATCAATCCAGTGCACCCTTGTTTCCATGTTTTTGTAAACAGTTGTTTCCACATTAGAGGTATGACCTTTGGTAGATTGGCCAGACCCCTCCAGACAGTAGATGGTATGCCTAGGTCCTACTGGTTTCTGGCACAGAGGAACATCTTCCAGTTTCGAAGAGAAGTAAGCATAAGTTTCTTTGCCTGAACGCTGCCCATTTCTTTGTGCTCCTTCAAAGAGCTGGAACAGCACATCTTAAAGCCCCTGCTACCTTTGAAATCTTTGCCTGGACGAGACCTTGCTGACGCAGTAGAACGACCCAGCGTCTTGCTGCTGTGCTCAGCCTCGCCTCGACATAAAACCGTCTTCGACAGCTTCACCTTGGTAACAGAGTTTGACTGTTCCTCACCAAGTCTGAGCCTATGATCCCACAAAATCCCTGACTTTTTCCAAGTATGCCTAGAAGAACTGGTGCTTCACAGTAAAAAAAAAGCAATTCTGTTTCATTACCTTTGGAAGCCAGTTAGTTAGTCCAGTTGAGTCCACCTGTGGGATTTCAAGATTCCACATTATCTCAGCGTGGAGTCTGAAACAACACAAATGTCCCAAATAGATAATCAATATTAGCTCCAGGTCCAGGCAACAGGGACAGTTTTGCACTCTCAGTAGTTTGCGAGGAATTTCACTTTACAAGGAAGAAGCTAAGTACTAAAGGCAGAATGAGGAAAAAAAACAGTCCCACCTGCAGAGCAGCTCCAACAAGCCGTCAAGGGTGGTAGGACCAGAACGGTATCCTGTGTATAAGATTTTGCTCCTCATGGATCACCAGCCACAGGGAGCTTAACTTCTTCAAACCGCTGACTGACAGACCGAGAGGGTAAAGCTTCCTAAGCAAGTTTGTCAGAGCTCTTCGTCTTTTTATTTATTTTTTCCTCAAGAATTCTCGCTAGTTTGAAATGGCAGCATTTTTTATTGTTGTATAACTTAACATACAAGTTTTGCAACACAGTTTTATTCTTTTTATTTATTCATTTATTTGTAGATCATCGAAGAATTCATGCTTTTCCCGACAGCACGCCTTCACCTTCCACATTAAACAGGCTCTGACACAATGGCGTGCAGTCAGAGCAGGCTCCGGCACAGCAGGGGTCCCGCACTGATCTCGCTCCCAAACATCTGTAATTAACATTTCCCTCTCAACTCCAACTGTTTCTGAAGCTATCAATATCCCAGGAAGAAGCTTTAACCTCCCCAAAGAGACGAGGAAACAAGTTGGATTTGGCAGGTTAGGACGTCGATGCACATCTGAAGGCTGATTTCAGAATTCGAAGTACAGATTCATGCTTTTTTTAAATTTTAATTCTGACACTGATTTTAATACAAAGTTGTTTTATTAGGATGAGCAGTCGACAGGAAGTGTGACCGTTTCAGTGCAACCATGACAACAGAACATTACAACTGCATCAGAATACTGTATAAATTACATTTGATCATGGATGGATCAGAACAGAAGAAAGACAGAGGAATGTGGAGATTCATATAAAGCATCATGTGAGAAAAATATGTTAACTTGACAAAAAAAAAAAAAAAAGAGTCCAGATTTGACTTTGTACAGAGACCGAGGATGCTCCTGCAGCACAGACAGACCTTCTCAGTACTGCGTGTATTCCTTGGACGACACTTTTACAATAATGCGTTCCAACTGTCTCTTTGCCTCGCACTGGGGGAAGTTGCTCATCTCGTAGTACTGCGGGGCAATTTTCAGCAGCCTAGGAAAGACAGCAAGTAAACATTAGTCACAAAAATTGTCTTCACTGTTTACTTGTGGGAGAAGGCCATTCTTCCATATTCACAAGGTGACTACTGGAGCAGGAGCAGAAAATTTGATACATAAATGTACGAGGTCACTGAGGAGGACAAGAAACACGGGGAATAGAATTGTTGCACTTTTACTGTTTCTATGAGACGCTCATAAACCTACACAGGGGACGCTGGCATCTTATTTTTCGATGGATTTTGCTTATAATTGTCTTTTTCTGTCTTTTCTTACATTTCAATGGCTACAGATACTCCATTAACGGTATTAATGGAGGAAAACGAGGCATTTATAAGCATATTAAATACTAAAATTTATGACTTGTCAGATTTTTAATATAGTAACTGAGCACTATAGATCCAGTATTTATTGGAAACATTTTTATTATGTCCCACATAAACACTAAACAATGATGAATCGATTTGAAGTTTATGATTATTTACAGAAATGCACATTTTACAATTGCAACATGCAAACACTGCTTATCTTTACAACGTGGCGGCTCTTGAATGAAGAAGCTTCCTTACCACTCCGGTTTGACGTCTGTGCATGTGCGGATGTAGTTCTTGGTGGTGAGGACGAACTCGTTGTAGAGCACCCACTCGGGCTTGTGGTCCAGCACGGTGGAGGGGTGCAGCTGCACGACTTGGTTGTCCTTCACCGTCAGGTAGTGACCTGTGCGCTCCAGGTGAGCGACCTGTTTCCGGAACAGGACGAGAAGTCAGCGAGGGATTGATCCGATATAAATCAGAGCAACCCCACCCCCCTCGCCTTTAAATCAAATAAACAAAAAAAAGTAGCATTCAAAACAAATTTGCAACCAGGTAGTGAGTGACTCCCCCTCCATCCTCCCCCACCTCTGAAACTATGTAAACACTTCGTGGAGCTGCGGTCATGATTAAACAAGGCAATCAGTCTCAATAAAGGCCTTACCAAACAAAGACGTGATCTCAAACACTGCGAACGCTTGAACATGAGCTGCAAATTTGTCTCCCAGATAAAGGTTAATGTTGACAAATATTTAAATATTAACACCATAATTCAACTTGTCAGGTTGCTTGTTTCAGGTGGCCCTGAAAATGGCTTCTTGCAAAAACTACCATTTGTTTCCCCGAGCGAGAGATAAATTAATTTGATTTGGTGTTACGTGTTTAAATGAAAGCGGTGCAGGTGTGTGCGCCTGCGAGAGTGGGCTTGTTTTTAAAAGCAGCTCTGCGTGAGATTTTCTGTGACTTTGAAAAAAGATTCAGCAGTGACCGTGTTGGCCTCAATATGAAAAGCAGCCACCAGAAAACAGATGATCGTTCACACTTCCGTGCACGCTCAGCTTACACGTTGGTGCTGAAGACGCTCGGGATCACCGACCTGCATGAAGAAGCCCGTGACCAGCGCTTGCCGGATGTTGGTGTAATAGTCTCTGCTGGTGAAGTCGGTGCTCCTCCGCGGCAGGTTGAAGCGGTCCATGATCCTCGACAGCTGCTGCCGTACGTTGTCTGCCGACATTAGCGATCGGTAGTTGACAAAGTTATCGTAGCACCACTGAGTGGACTCTTGGTCTGCGCAAGAGACAAAGGACATTTAGGGTGAAGTTTACGGAGCAACAATGAAACAACCGAGTGTGAGCAGGCCACTTACTTTGTTTGAAAGCATGATAGACGTTGAGCAGCGTCAGGTGGTCTCCATCGATGTGGGCAAATCTCAGTTTGGACTCATCAGCCACCTTCTTGGCCTCCGTGGGTCGGACGAAGCACTGTGGGACTAAACAAGGTTGGTATAGGCCCCAACGCAGCCGCCCACAGGGATAAGTTAAGCAAATCCCACAGAGAGGAACAAGGCCTCTCTGTTTAGGAGAGGCACAGTGCATTGCCAAGTGTTTACAAGACGAAAAGGAGAACAGGACGGGTTTCTGCATCCTGCATGACTACGATATGGGTTGAGACAAGATCCACTAACACCTCACCCCCAATCCAAACTGGCTTTCTTTCTTTACGACCTGATACTGTGTTGTAGAATTGACCTGCTCCCTGGCTCTGCCCTCTCCCCTCTGACACTCACTCTGAATCGCTTAACATCAAACATGCTTGATTGTGCCTTTAATGGATCAAAGCTGTGTTTATTGAGCCTCATGGTTGGTTGCTGTGGCAGCACCATTTTCAGGTGTGCTTCTACTGCTTACTTTAATGAACTCAGCAAAAACCCTCCATCCTGAAACACCTGCTTTAAGTGCACGCCACGTCCAAGCAGCTAGTTAAATCCATTTCCCCACTCTCAAAGACCCTCGCGCTCCCTTCAAAGGCGTCAAGATTCATCTCAATGAGCAGCATTCTGCTTTGGCAAGCCCAAAGTGCAATTACTGCTGTAGCATGCTGCTGCTGCTCCAGCTACACCTATACATTTTGTTCAGACATGTATTTTTTCCTCCTTCTTCACAAACAGCTGACACCACTGACTTTTTACTCCACTTGCCTTGTACTTGAGTTCACTCAGAACAAGTTGCTTGGATTTGTATGGCTTTTTCCTACTAAGCGCTGTGGTACCTTTTTTCTTGGGCTGGATTTTTCCACCTTGTAAATCCTACCAACTTATATTTTCTTTTGATTTGATCACAGGACTTGAGCCAACTACTTCTTTGTTCTTAGATGAACTAAAGCCAAAGTCATTCCCAAAGTTTTCTCGGTCTTAATCCATGTATGTTAATGAAACATAAATGGACACCTTTAATCAGCAGGACTAACAGAAGAGCCACTTATTTAGGGATTTTGAAGCTAAAGAAACTGCTTGTGTTTCTGTGTTGTGGGCCAGCCCTGAGCTTTACCTGACAACATGGCAGTGATGGAGAGAATCTCGTTGGAGCAGTTGAATTCACAGCTGGCGATAACCATCTTAGCCAGCTGGGGGTCCAGGGGGAACTCTGCCATCATGAAGCCCAGCTCGGTCAGGTCGCCGTCGTCGTTGAGCGCCGCCAGGTAGTTCAGCAACTCAAGAGCTCGCATCAGGGTCTCTGGGGCTGGGGAGGGCAGGATCAGAGCGATAGGCTATTAAAAGCTTCTAAGACCAGGAGCAAAACAAGATACGCACAAGACTGGTCAAATGTTGCTCCCGTCTTGATCAGGACACTCTGGAAGGACAAACCTTGTACCTCAAAGATACATTTCTTTGTAAATAAATTGTTTAAAAAAAAAAAAAACTCTTACAGAAACTAAAAAGTAGCCTGCTGAAAGGAATTTGCTTCCAGCAGAAGTTATTAACATATAAACATGCTCATAATTGCAGTAAACAACATGATTGGCAACCTGATTAAGTGAAAGAATTTTTTTTTTAAGAAAGCAGAGGGGACACTTCCATCGCTTGCTCCTGCTCGACTCTGAACTTTAAGAGAAGACAAATTCTTGTTAAGACAAAAACCACTTAAACGAAGGGAAGGTGTGGGCACGTTTGGTGGCAGGAAGCATGAAGTGAATCAAAATGAGACGGCTCGTGGTATTTGATGGCCACCGTTATGCCAGACAGCAAAGTGGTAGAGAGGTAATTATGGCAGAGCTCATTTTTCATCCTACTCTCAGGCAGTCTTAAACAACTAATGTAATTACAGCAGAACTTTCTACTTAATGCTTCAACACAAAAGTTTTTTTTTTTTTTTAACTGTTTGGTTCAAAGATTTTCCCCCAGATGCAATTATTGACCTTTGGCTCCCCGAGAGCTGACGTCTAATGACCGCTTGCATGTTAACTGCAAAATTAGCTTCAAGCAGCAGCTGTGGTTCAAGTTTCATTTCTACGGTTCTCCTTAAAAAATTCAATTTCAAACAGAAAGGAGGCTTTCTCTTTATGATGAACAAATATTGATTTGGGGCATCAAAGCTAGCTTTTACATTTGTTTTCTCTTTACATTAAGTGACTGCTGGTCACGCGGCGCACCGCCGCACGAGTGAGCAAAAGGTGAAAATCTGATTTCCAAGTACAGCTAGCATGAAGAACCAGAGTAGAAATTCAATCTATACTGGACGCTTCTCGTCAGAAACTGAGTATTGATTACCTCGACATACAAGAATCCGATATATTAACCCAGGGCTCAATCCCTGAGCTAAAAGGGTAAATGTACATTAAACCACACTGGCTTTGAAAAGTACTTTTTTTTTTTTTTTTTTTTTGGAAATGTCAAAAGGAAAATTAAAACAACGAAGACCAAGTGCTTGCATAAATCCCTGATTTCTTTAGGACTGTCCATTTGGTTTTTAGGCTCACACCATTCCTTCTGCGTTTAGTGATCGAGGTGAAGGAATTTATTGGTAAAACTGACAATTTAAAAAAAACAAAAAGTGTCTAATTTGTGTTACCGGTAATTAATGACAAGGCTTTATTAAAGCACTATTAAAACTGTAGAAAAAAATCTATTGTTTGTGTTGAGCAACTTTCAGCTTGAAGAGAAAAAAATCTTCACATGAGTTTTGGATTTATATACTAAAAGTGTGTAATAAAGAGTTCAGACAATTTGTCTTTACCTCCAAGGTTGTTTAACAGGACTATTTAATCATCTAGTGCTTCACTGCCTGTTTTTTTTTTTTTTTTCCTCTACTACGGTCTACTAAAAGCGATCCACTGTAGTGGAAGTTAGAGAACCTGTCCTGCAAGTCTTACTTAAAGCAGATTTCATTTGTTGCACCCAACAACCTCCAGCGTCCAGCCTATACAGGAATTACTGTGGAACTTCCTCCTTCCACAAGTGGGTCGGATATATAAAAAGGTAATCCTCCTCTTTTCTTTCACCTCCCTGTTCCCAGTTAGACACTGCAGACAAGGCCAATCCCGTACGTTGACTCATATCCCTGCGTTTTGTGAGAAATGTGGGGGTAGCGGTGGAGGTCAGTCACGTTTCACTGGAGGAATATAAAGGAAAGGCAATTGCTAAGGTGATAGTACTGCTATTGATGTAACCAATTTCATTCTCAAAATGGCATTTGCCACAGTGGACGGGGAGAGATGGGTTTAATCTCAGTGGTGAGATGAAAACTATATTATGGTGGGAAAGGGGGGGAGGGTGGGAGGCTGAGGATGAGGAAAGGAGGGGTGGTCTCCTCTGGAAGACGTTAGAGGTTCAATCTTTTGGAGAATAGTTGCAATTAGAAAGCATCGGCGTTATAGATGCAACATTATTCCAGTCGTACTCCAACAGACACATGCAGTCAGTTGGATCGCTCACTCTTCATGACACAAACAAAATAAAAGAAAACAAAAAACAGAATTTTAGGTTGAGAGCATATTATCACATTTGTAAATATCATCCATTCTTTCTTTTTCCACTTCTACTAAAGCAAAACAGTCAACCCAGAGTTTCCCTTACCATTATATAAGAGACACTACCCCACACTCCCCCCAAAAAAGTCAAGCCAAACCCCTCTTATGACCATCCTGTCACTGCTGACAGGATTTGCCAAAACCACAATTCCTAGACTGCTAATGATATCTAAAAAAGACAAAAAGTACCACAAAGCAGAGAAATGGAGCTTTACAGTGCCCCCAGGACTTCCTGATTACACCCATCCAATCAAGACAGGATTCACCAGCGTGCCACACATTTACAACAGCTTCTCTGTACTGGAACTCCTCAACGGTTGGTACAATTCAAGCAACTAAAATGGTTTCTAAAAGGAAAAATGAGAGCTTTCTGATGATGTAAATATACGCTGAGCAAGAGCAGCTTTGAGTAGCAAGAGTGAAGGAGACTAACAGTGGACGTTGTGGACAGTTTCATCAAGTTCTGGACAGCGATATCTGAGAGATCGCTGTCTCCCACGTAACTACGTGGGAGACAGCAAGGCTCTTACTTTTTACTTTTTAAAACCTTTATAAGTTTCTGTGTTCAGTTTCCATTTTCTGTTTCAGACCAATAAGCCAGTTTGTAACACATAAACAACTAAATCATTCTTTTAATAAGTGCATAAGTGATGTAGAAGGAAGTTCATAAATTTGCATTATATTCTGATGCTTTTCAAACCAAATCAAACTGAAATATATGTTGAATGTAGACCCAGGTATTGCTGACTTGGCGGAACCATTTCCTTCAGTACTTGACAATTTTGTTGACAATTTTTGGTGGCGATCCAATCAGGTGTGTTTGGGCAGAGAAATGTATGAAACCTGGTGGGTTCATAGATCCTGCTCAAAACTGTGGATATAAATCGTACTTGTATCGGTCTTCATAAATAAAGGTCAGCATATGGAAACACCGGTCAAAAGAGCAAAAAGTGTTCACAAATGCCTTTATGTGTTTATGACAACGTTTATAAACAGAGACAATATAAAGTCACTGGTTTTGAGGGAAAACCAGATAAACACTGATATGGGTTGTTGGTGTATTGTATTTCTCTATAAAAACTCCTGCTTTGATTTGTGGTCAGTGGACAAGCTGTGGACAAGCTGTAAGTAAACGCTGATCATAAATACATTAAAAAATCTTCTAGGTTAAAGAGAAGAATAAGTTTGTTTTTAAAAACTAACCTGGTGGGTCCATGAAGTCGAAGTGCACCAGATCATCAATACCCAGTTTCTTGAGCTGCAGCACCACTGAGCCCAGATTAGAGCGAAGAATCTCTGGATACGTGTT
This sequence comes from Zenarchopterus dispar, assembly GCA_028564865.1. Taxonomy (NCBI): domain Eukaryota; kingdom Metazoa; phylum Chordata; class Actinopteri; order Beloniformes; family Zenarchopteridae; genus Zenarchopterus; species Zenarchopterus dispar. The sequence continues at coordinate 4,008,558 of JAOWBL010000010.1, forward strand.
GTCCTACGCCATTTGAAGAGTTATAGAGAAAACCCAAGGAACAATTTAAAATTAATTATTCAAGCTTCTTATTATCTACTCATGCATCAGTCATATGTCAACTCGAACAGGAACAGGGAGTCTAGGGCATTTGAAGGGCTATTTAACTTGTTTAAAAAATCCCCTATGCCACTAAGAGTGATGTGAAAGAATTAGCCCGTGAAAATGGAGAGCTGGGCCTCCCTAAGTTCATTTGTCAGGAGCCGCTCGTGTCGTTAACACAGTCTAAAAGGAAGGCTGGAAAAGGTGTGATTTCCTTCCACAATCTGCAACCAATCTGATTTTTAAGAGCAAATATTTTACACTTCACATGTGAATTGGCTTGCAGCTGTTCCAAACTACCAAATGTCCCACCTGCATTTCCGTTTTATAAGCTTTCTCCGTGTAAAGCCGGAAGCACTTTCCAGGGCGCGTTCGTCCAGCGCGGCCGGCTCTCTGCTGGGCCGAGGCCTTACTGATGGCTGTGACCAAAAGAGATTCCACCCTGATACGTGGGTTATACACCTGCAGGAACAGAGAGCAGAAGATCAATTACATTTCAGGTGAATGAAAAGATCAAACAGGGGTAAAGCGTATGCATCTGACCATATACCACGACATGCGATCTACTGTATGTAACAAAAAAGCTGCAGAGTGACACATATTCTTAATCCACCACAGCGCATATATAATCTTTTTGTGTCATGTGTATAACTTGGCTCCGGGCTTGGTGAAATGTCAGAGGAATAAATAACAGGCTTTTCCATCTTTGCTGCTGTCAGTGGTGCACTGCTGTGTTTATCTGGGGATTCTCAGGCAACAGACGCAGATGCTTGCAGCAGATAAAGAGTGGTGGGAGAAAGGGGAAGCTAACCTTTTGCTTGGCAAATCCAGGATCAATTACAAACACCACTCCGTCGATGGTCAGGGACGTTTCGGCAATGTTTGTTGACACGACGACCTGTGGAAATGAGCACACGTGAATTTAATGATCCACCCAAGGTATTCGGAGGGACTAATAAGACGCCGGACTCTGGCGGAAAGCCTTGGAAGGAAATGCTTTTTAATCAGTCTCATTTATTTACTGCCATCAGTTATTCAGGAAAGTTTCCTCTAATGCTCTATAAAAAGCTACAGTAAACATCACTGCAGAGGCGGTTAAGAAACTCAAGAAAGTAATGATGGAAGAGAAAATGAAAGTAATCCTGGACAGCGTCATAAAGGTGGCTTAAAGTTCGTACTGCTTTAATAAACATAAAGAAACTCCTCAATACTTCCCTGTTCGAACAAAGCAAACAAGCATGAAGAAAAAAACAGTTTCTAGAATCTAGTTTAATGTTATATGAAGAAAGTTTGGTGTCCAGAATTAAAATGGTTTCAAACTACGGGTTTGTTGAGATGTCAGCTTCATCTTCTTCGACAGCTTTTCCTAGAGGTTGATTTAAAGGCTCCACTTTCATAGCTTTCTTTTGAACACGTTGAGAGTCCAACAATGGTTCCTCCTTTCATCATACAGCTTTTCTGCCCAAACTGAGGGCTCATGTGAACCCGGCGGATATCTCTTGCCAACCGTGCACGGCTCGCAGTCATCGACTGTCTCCCGTTTTGTGCTGTACAAAAGCTTAACTTCAAACGCAAGCTGGGGCAAATCTTTGCACAAAATTCAGAAAAGAATTCTTCAGGTCTGTGAGTTTCTCCCTGCAGGCTCTAGTTTTCCCCTTTAGCAGATAGATCTTTAACTCCACACTGGAATATTAACAAAAATTAAGTGCTTTGCCCAAATTTCTGGTCCATTTTTTTTTTCCCTGATTGTTGCTGAGGCAAAAGTGTGATCAGTTGCCAAGAAAAATAAAGGGAAAAAAGTGCATCAATAAACCTTTTGGGGGGTAACATCTAAGAATGCTGCTTATTTAAAATATGTGAACTGTCTTTCCTTTTCAAGCCCTAAATCATACAAAACCAGCTTAAATATCACTGCTGATTAATTCATAATATCGCTTAGCTAAAACTGAACACTTTAATCATAGCCAAGGTGCATCTTGAATTGAATAATTACATAACAACATTCACACCTGAATTCTTAGGTGTTATAAAGCAGTCAAAATATGTGTTTGTGCTGTTTCGGCTGCTTGTGTGATGGAACCGGACAGTGCTTGCATCGATATTCCCAGACTATCTTTACACAGAAAAAGCAGAGAAAACAAGAAGAAGAAAAAAACAAGACAATAAAAAGATGCTTGGTTTCAAAGAACAAGAGCAGAGGGAAAACTGCGAGCCCATTTTATGTCCCAGTCTCAGATCCACAATCATCCCTTATAGCAAAGATGTCTATGAGAAACGACAGATGAATCAAAGCAAAATTATCCAATTAGTCACATCACCACATCACTCTCTGAGTCTGTCACTGTCAGCATGTACACAAACAGGAGGAGAGGGACAACTGAAGCGCCACCATGGTCCTACTATGGTGAGTTATCCGTGTATAACGGAGGGAAACCTTCTGGATTTTTATCAAAATGTCTGAGACTGTCATACCCAAGTCAATCTCCAGGCTATATCGCTGTCAAAACTTAATATGCAATTTTTTTTTTTTTTGCTTAACATGTACTGTTACAGCTAAGCGGCAATTTGATTGGTAGCATCTCATTTTTTCAGTCTTGGTGATAAAATGCCAAGCAGAAAACCCAAACGGTCATTGTAGTCTTTGCTGATCCAGGTCCGCAGAAGCAATTTTGCACACTTGACACACTTCCTTTGTAGCTGTGCCTCTTCAGCTGTCTTCAAGCTGCGAGCCTTGGAGACTTTTAAATCCCACCTTTTAAGCAAGGATTTCTCTTCAGCCTGAGAATACCTGACTGTTTAGTTATTAATGCCAGAGAGAGCCTTTTCCACCTCTTCCTGCCTTCGACCCCAAGTAATTCAGCTGTCAAGATGATCTCTTTAGCATTTATGACTATAAATGACAGACAGAGGAATATAAATGTTTAAGACTAATCAGACAACCATGTCAAAATTTTAAGAACTGAAAACAATAAAACCATCTACTGAATAATAGAATAGCTGTTGTGCTTGAAAGCAGAGAGAGGGCTCATAGCATCATTTCATACCAAGATGATGATGATGCAAACATTTTGCAGTTTTTCTCCATCGTTCTTCACACACACCTGAAGCAAAAGTTGCTGCCTGTGTCGTCAAACGCGACAGGTCAAAATGATTTACTGTCATTGACGACAAGATGACCAGAACTTGAAAAATTGTCATCCTTTATTCTTGATATGTTTACGCTTTAAAAAAAAAAAAAACTCATTATCATATTTTCTGCCATACTTTAGCTAATGTTTTTAGCTTTGAAATGTTCATAAAACTATAAGATGTCAGGCAGAATCTTGAGGAAATGCTAAATGCCAGCATTCAACATTCCAGGAAAGATACAGTGAATGAAATGCATCAAAGATCGGATTAAATGGGGGAAAAAAAAAAAAAAAGACAAAGACAAGGGAAGGCTGTCTCAGCCTTGCGTGCCGGGTCACAGTCAGTGCTCCAGCAGATGCCACACATGACACCCTCTCACATTTCATGATCATATGGATGGCCTCATTGACTGCATTGATTCTGAAGGATTATCCAGACTAGGGCCATTACACTGAACGCAAGCTGGCTCCTTCCAGTCTGTTGCTGCACTGGATAATCCTGGCTTCTTCATCAGTAATATCATTAGAGCATCATCTCTACATGTTATTTCTGGGTTATTACCTGCAGGAGAAGAAGTACTATAGCTCAGGGGACCATCTTTCACATTCCCTCATGGGAAAACACAGCCTTGTTGACAAATAAAGCCTTACCCAAAGTCTGGAGAAGGAGAACATGCCCTGAGTAGCTCTGATGTACCTGCATTCAAAGCTCATTGAAATGCACAAGTGGAAGGATCTCCCAGTGACATTTGGAGGAATATTCCAAATATGACGATCTGAAAAAAAAATCCTAACATTAACTACGGCGCTTTTATTCAAGACCACATTTCTGGCTCTGAAGCGCTGAGGGAGATTATAGTCTTTGTTTGTAATTAGTCAATTCCTGCCTTGGTTTTAAATGATTAAACTGTTCCAAAAAAGAAGATCAGTGGCTTTCCAAGAGAAATACAGCGCTGACGAGCTAGTGCTTTATGTTAATTGAGGGGTGCCTAATGCAGTCGTTAGCATGCATAGCAGCAGATGTGGCGAACCTTAATTCTTTTTCACTACTTCCTCTTGGGTTGGCTTGGATGACATCTCTACATTTTTCACTTGATGAGTTGCTCAGTCAGTCACTGAGGAGAAGCACATTTACTTCAAGGACGGCAACTTTAGATGCCACCACGACCAATTCAACGAGAGCCTGACAAATTAATTCTGAGGAGGGGGAGGGGTTAACTATGCAGTTCTGTAACTAAAAGCAGTTGCTGGGTATGCAGTTCCGACTACTTGACTTTTTTGCCTCTGAATTGAACATGCGAGAGTTTTGGAGATGCCACTAGAACATGTTTTTTTTTTTTTTTTTTTTTTTAAAGTGGGTGAAGTAACAGCTCCACTACTACTTCTAAGCTCAGTGGATAATCTTCAACTCCTACTTCTAGCACATCTAACCCCCCAAATATAAACAGCTCAAACACAACTTTAAAGTCACTTCTAGTTAAAGCAAATGGCATTTATGATACAGGACTCCCACCTAAACAACACACCTCGTTGAGACTAAAGCAGGGGGGGCTTCAGTTATACAGTTCTACCAAATTAAGTAGAAAAACCTTCTTTGCATGCTTGCTGGCATCATAGACATGATGACAGACCTACATGTTGCATCAAATATTACTTACAACAGCAAAACACATTTATTTTCATATTTCAAAGACTCCAAGAACCACAAAATATGGATTGATAGGAGTGTTTTTTTAGTATCAAGCTGTGCTTAAATTTGACAGGCTATTAGTATCTTCACAGTTAATGTCAGCCTGATCTGACGCAATTAGAGAGGCTGCAGCAATGAGTCAGTCATAAACAGCACTCTCTGTAAGCTGTTGGGGGGGAATGTTTCCACAGTGGCTGGCAGTCGTGATATTTTGGTATTCTCTTAGATGCCAGGCCAAAATTGTAACAGTGCATGTTGAGCTACTAGTCTGGTGATGAGACTGTTGTGTAAGAGAGAGGAGCTCTTTTGTGACCAAGCTGCTCTATGGGCATTCCAGGAGCTCTATGTAGGACAAGATACCTCCATAGACTTCTCCACTTATTGTATTCGCACTGCAGGTTGCAACACTGAAGTAACATAATGGTCATGAAAGGCGTGAAGACCATGTGAAAATCCCATCATAATAAATTACTTTTGTCAAGTTATGGGTTGATCTGTTATTTTTTGAGACCAATATTAGGATTTTTTTCTTTTTAATGTGAACACGTACCAGGAAGTCAACATTCAGTTGCATAATTCCGAATAATCATCACAGAGTTGTGTCACAGATGGCGCCACTTGTTCTAGGAAAGCCCCTAGTCTGAGGATTAACCTCCTAAATTGGGTAGTTTTTCCAAATCGTTGAGACATGTTTCCATTACTAGAAACGGTCCTGCAAAAAGTGCCTTCTAGGAACCTTTATGGGGTGAGAATGTTCCTGTAGTAGGAGAGGTACTCAGATTGTCCAACAGGAACTACCTAGCGGGGATTTCTAAATTACGTTCAGATGAACCTAACTCACGTGAACACAACTCATTTGAACCTACTGGACCAGAAACATTTCGGTCCAAATACATTTGATGAAGTTGGAGATTACAAAAAAAAACAACATATGAACTGACAAAATGTTGGCATATCACACCAGTGAGGTCCGGCTGAAGGTTTTCCTTTACTCTCAATCACTACCACTGCAGTATATGTTCAAAAAAGCAAACAAAAATGCAGATAGAATCCCTTATTTACTTGTTTCTTCTTCTTCTTTTTTTTTTTTGCTGCATTCTTGTTTCTCTGTCTCTTTTATGAACAAAAAAAAAAATGCACATTACCGCCGCCTTGTGGTCAGCTGACAGAGGTTCTTGTATAGCACTACAGTGGAATCCGCCTGTTAGTTTCCTGTCGGGCGCGTTTGAAAATACACCTCTAAACTTGATAAAAACTTGATAAACGTACTTCTATGAACCACAATTGGCTGCAGTTCCTGCAGTGCAAAGACAAAAAAATTCTAAGAGGACAAAAGGTTCCTGTGGTCCTAATAACAAGGTCCTCAAGTCCCCTGAGAGTAAATGACAAAACAAAGTATAGCAAGAGAAATCATGTCTTTGGTCAGCCCATATCACACACACCTTCAACATGGTTTCAGATGGCAAAGGTCTCCAGCCTCGTCTCTGAGCGGCAGCAGGGCCTGTACAAATGTAGTGATAAAATTAACAAGAATGAAGCGCTTTCCTCTGGCTCAAAGGGCATGAGTAATACCCCAGTTATAATTTAGAGCAGAGAATCGCATGCTGACAAAGGCAGCATATGTTGTGTGAGTCAGTTCTGCATTAAGCTGAGAAAGGGAAAAAAGTTTCAGTCCCTACTTTCAAGCTTTCTTACTTTACCCTTCTAACTCCCCATCTGGCATTCCCTAACGCTCTTCCTCGCGGCATCCTCCCCCTCTGAAGGTTTTTATAGCAACAGGGGTGCTATACCTTCCTTCCAATGGCACCATTTGGTTTATTGGGTGGGGGTGGCTCGAAGATCCTCTGCTGCTGTTGTGGAGGCAGGGTGGAGTACAGCGGGATGATTTTCATATCGCCAACTTCAGGCCCCAGGTCGTCGACCTCCCGCTTGATTCGCTTGCAGGCTTCGTCAATTTCCTGAAAGATGAAAGCATGACAATTAATCCCCGTGCCACTGGCGGATGTGAATACATAAAAACAAACAAGTTCCGAGCAACACCTGGCTAAACAATGGAGGTGGATCGGGGTGATAGAAGAGGGACAGAGAAGGCAGCTGGGAAAACGGTGGTACCCTGCTAAAATACATTTGTTCTAACTATCGTTCCATCTGATGGAGGAAATTAAACTTGGACTGTGGCATGCTTTGCTGAGCTCCCTGTGGCTCTGTTGTCAAATGCAGCAATCACGGAAAACACAAGACGCGCACGCTCAGAAGCCACGAACGCGCAAGAGCCAGACACACTCAAACGGGGTTTATTATTCCACAGTGCAGTATTGTCGAGAAGAATGTGATATGAGACTGCAGCATTGATGCATAACCAGTGGCAAATCATGGCAGATCAGTTTAGTGAAGCTGAACGTTCCAGAGCCGGTGGGTTGGCAGACAGCGGCTGCGTGCAGAGCCGGGAATAAGAACACATGATAGTCAACACAGAGGCGGAGCCCATTCTCCTAGGTCTATTATAATGTCATGATAAATCTAAGTATGCAACATATTCTTCACCCTCCCCTTGCCTAATAATGAAAAATTTCTTTCATTTCACTTACTTCTATGCACACACACCTTTCATTTCTTTACAATTATAGAAACTTTGAACCGGTTTTAGTACAAAGAAAACAACAACAGCTTTTTCTTTCTAAGCAACTCCCACTGTTAAACATTTTATTGTTTTCAAACAACAATCATTTAATCTTCATGAAGCTGCAGATCCTTTATAATACCCTAATGCCTGTGCTGTTGCACCACCTGCAGGCCCACGGGAGCAATGCACTAACTTTCCAAAGAGTCACCAAGAAAGCACTAATGAGCAGGGTGCGTAATTGCAAAGTTATTTTATCAGACAATGGGTGATTTAGAAAACACTTTATGCTTTCCATTTATCATTAAGTATTTAACTTCAGAGTTGTTGTTGTTGGTTCCTCCATTAAAACATGCTCAACTTAAACTAGTTTAAGCAAGTCTAACCTAGACTAGGTGAAGCTGCACGTGCCTTGAAATGAAAAAGCAGTCCAATTATGTTTCCTGCTTTCCGTCTGGACTGCAAAATACGTTATTAGCCCGGTCAGTCCTCTTGTTCATCACATTAAGTCAAAGCCCGCTGATGGCCATGTGCCTCTTAATCAACATGCTGACAAGTGGAAAACGGTAAATCTGAATGGATTGGTAAAATTAGCCTCAGTATTAATAGCCTATCAAGCTTCTGGATGCAGCAGCTGCCATGAAGAGGAAAAAAAAAAAAAAAAGTTCAGCTTTGCCAAAGTGCTGAAAGCAAGCTGGCTCCGTTTCCCTAAAGGGACACGAGGACAAAGCATGTGTGCGTGCACACGTGTGTACATGCACAGGAGCATCCGTCCGGTTGTTGGGAATCTGTCCACCGGCTCCGACTGCAACCCCAGAAGCAAGAATCTGCAGCCAAGCAAACAAGCGACACGTTCAGGAACCCTTCTTGACTAGGAAACAACCCCCCACCAATCCTGGTGTTTTGATGTCGGCTGCTGAGGGGGAAGCTTAAATATTAGAACTTATCTTTGCTAGACAGCTGTGATAAGTTTCAACTTTCTTGTTTGTAGCTGGTGCTTCAGTTCTATTTGTTTATGGAAGTAAAACCTCTCTGAGAGAAACTGGAGGAGAGAGGAGTGCCGTCCTGCGTGTTGGCTTTCCTGTGATACAAATTAAAGAGTCAGATAAAAAGAATCTATGGCTTTTCCACGAACCTGCCTCTAAATCATTAGTCTACTTCAAAGTTGCTGCGAGACTGAAGAGGTTAAGAAGCGCTGGAGGGGCATGGTGCTGCACCCTTTGAACAACCATCTCTGCCAGACCTACCACACATTAACTTCTTTAACCCAATTAGGAGAGGGTGATAATGAACTCGCCGTGGGAGTGCGCTCAGTAATGCCTAAGCTTGACGCAGCATGGGAGGGTGGAATATAAATCAACAAATTACATCTAGCTGCAGAAAAACCTTTAACACGTTGCCTGCAAATATCCCAGACTTTTGTAGTCAGTCATAAGAGAGACTATTAATGTTTCTGGCCTTCCAAACAGCTGGGATACTACTTAATCTAAAATCAATTACCTGTCCTCAAAGGAGACCACTTCAAACGCCAACCCCTCCTTCCCCCAATGACTTTATCATGTTTGTAACAAACTGCATATCGATCCTGTTTTGACAAATGAAAACTGACGCAGGTGCTCTGCAACCGTCAAGCCGGTGTCAAATAACAAATAATTACTTGGAATAAATAACCGGGCTTAAAAAGTGACGAGGGAGGCCCCAGAAATGATCATCGGTGTAGTTACATCTGCGCAAGGTGTAAATGCTTAAATCAAGTCCAAAATGTCCGTTCAATTTCTGCCAGTGACATTCTCCTTTACAACCGCTCGCGATCAAATGGGCTACAACGCCATTTTGTCAAAGCGCTGGCAGACAAATCATGCCACCGCCAACGCTGCTGGATCCGACAGGCTTCTTCTGTCCACTGATCAGAAGATTAAGACATTTGTTGGTGCTTTTCTGCGCGCGTGTGTCCACCCAGCTGTGACCGAATTCATCACTCCGGGCGTGGACTCTGCCCTCCATTACACATCAGTGGACAACATTTGCAGGAAGTGGGGAAAAAAAATAATAAATGACTTAATTTTAGAGATTTGTGGGAAGGGCAGAATCTGGGTCACTCTCTCTTTTTTTCCCCCTCATCACTCCACTTGCAATACAAATCCTGATGGTTCCCACACAGGCACCATCACTGCATTAACATCTATCATTCTGATGATAAATCATTTCAAGTGCAGGGAGTGCACATCCGTGCGCTCGCCTATTTGGATTAATATGCAGACTCCTAGAACTGGTAATATATAAGACATGAAATCAATGATTAAACAATTTGTATTTATCAGCACAAATAAGGCTGCTCAAATATGAAAATGTACATGCTTTAATTGTATTATAAGCTCTAGACAACCCTGACTGGGACAAAATGTTACTATTTTTAAGTCTAGATGGTTTGTGAATTAAAAAAAAAAAACAACTTGAACTTATTCTTTTGCTAAAGTTTTAGACGTACCAAAAGAATAATGTAATTGTTAAGACACAACAAGGATGATCCATGTAAAACTGTTTCCACAAACTTTTGAAGCACTACCTCTTGCCCAGTGAGGAACAGAAGAACGTCCCCCTCTTCCCCTTCACACACGTGGATCTGGATCACAGTACGAATGGCTGCCTCCAGGTAGTCTCGCTCTGGTTCTGGCGTGTAGAAAATCTCCACGGGGTGCGTGCGTCCGGGGATGGTTAACAGCGGGCAGCTGTCAAAATACACTTGGAACTTACCGGCATCCAGCGTCGCACTCATGACGATGACCTGAGCAGGGAAGGTGGGGGTGGGGGTGCATGGGGGGGCATGGGGGGGGGCATGTATAGAAAATACAGATTAACAAGTCTATGAAGAACTGATTTTTCATATAAAAACAGTACAAATTAAAGCAAAGGCAGCAGAACGTAATTGTCTGCAGTGATGAGGGATGTGAGCACTCAAGAGAAAAATCAGTTAAAATTTTATACAGCTTTATGTTAATTGGGGATAAAGACAAATGCTAAGTAGGAAAGTGTGGAATTAAATACAAGGACAAACAAAGAGTCAACAAACCTCTACAGCACAAATAACGCACAAACCAAAGATGTCTATATTGTACATCTGTGTAAAACAGCCCAAATTGCTGGCCTATACATATGTATGACACTTCCTGTTCCTAATGTTGAGTACGAAATGTTCTTTTCAGATCCATTAGACAGTGTACATTAGGATTCTGATGGGAAACATGTCTCCCACTTTCAATCTAACATTTTCAGGGGCCAGCGTCTCTGCATCTCGCTTTCCGCTCGGTGAGACATCATAATTGCTCTTAATCAAGGCAAATTAAACTTTCAAATTTGGTAAGCGATAGGGATGAAGGAGATAGGGGGCGTGGGTGGATGATCATTTCCAATAACCTAGACCTCATTTAACAGTCTGCAAACAACAATCTAACCTTTGATTCCACACTGACAAACAACTAGTCATTATCCATCTGCTTTATGAAGATTATATCTGGCACACTCTAGCCTATAAAACGTCTGTCTGCCTCTGTACTTATCCTGTTCACACGGACGGTTGCTGTTCTCCTCTTGGTTGACTGGCTTAAAACGTTGGATGGGTCTGGGAGCAATCTCTGCTCTCGCTACAGTGCGATATAGATGTGCATTTATGAGTCTAACACTGGCATTTCTACTTCCACAAAACATAAACAACTATCACACATAGGGACACTGTCAAAAAAAATATGTCAAAAGAGAACTGACAGAAGAGGGACAGTCGCTGAATTTATTCTAGGAGGGAAGTGATCTTGAGGGCTTTTAAATATTTCTCCAGGCATTAAGAGAAGCATATTTGTCGAGACAA
>JAOWBL010000010.1:4020038-4097598 GCA_028564865.1 Zenarchopterus dispar
AAGATGCTGAATAAGCGCGGGAGATTTCTACCTTAAGGTCAGACCTCTGGCGGACTACTTCCTTGAGGACCCCCATGAGGATGTCTGTTGCTAATGTGCGTTCGTGGGCTTCGTCCAGAATGATGACACCATAACGCTCCAGCAGGGGATCGTTCATCGCCTCCCGCAGCAACATTCCATCTGTCATGTACCTGTGCAAACAAAAGAGATGCAGCCGACGCTGGTTATGTCGTAAACAGAGGCTTTGTGATCACATATGGCTCTATCATCTGACAAATGATATCAATAAATAAAGTATCGCCAAAAAGTAGCATTTTCGGCTTTCTAAGTGTTCAAATTAGGCTAAATGTTTTACATTTTTCAATCTCTTAATTATCAAATTGGTAAGATTAACATCAAAATTGATGTTAATGAGTTCCAACACTTAAAACACCAGAAGCTCAAGGAAAAGACAGAACAGTTATACTAAGACAGGGAAGTCATTAATTTAATGACTGACCTGCAGATTAAACTGTGTTTATTATGCTAATGGATTTCTGTTGTAACCAAACTGCTTAAAACACAGCTGTGAAATTTTATTGAAGAGCTAATTGTAGTTTTTAAAACCCGCTTCTTACTTGAGTACAGTCTTGGCAGAGCTGCAGTCTTCAAACCTGATGGAATAGCCGACCTCTTGACCCAGCATGACATCCATCTCATCTGCAACCCTCTGAGCAACGCTCATGGCCGCCACCCTCCTGGGCTGGGTGCACGCCACGGCTCTCTTTGGCCCCGGCAGTGACCGCATCATTTCCACACACCACTGAGGGATCTGAGGGAAAAGTGTTGTGTTCTATCAACCACAGAGCATTTTAAAACGAGCAGCAGTTAATACGGCACAAAAACCACAGATGAATGCAGGGCAGTCGATTTGCAGAAAAAGGTTCAAAAGTCAGATTACAAAAACACTCTTTGGAAATTCATTACTCTTGTATTACATTCTCCCATGATTTCCACTGTAACTCTGTGAGCTAAATTCGTTATTGTTGATATGTAAGTGATATGAATTTGTCACAAGAGGCATCCAGGACTGGATTCAAAAGTTACTGTTTTTTCCCAATAACAAGAATAAAAGGCCCTCAGAGCTGGAAAAAAGCTTTCTAAAAGTAAACAAATACTCCTTGAAATGACATTTGAAACCAATATCTCAATTGCCCTATAGAATCCAATGACAATATTTGCTTCCCCCCTTCTTTTTTTAAGCTTCACCAATCTGGATAGTGATCCGATCCATGGCTCAAAAACTGTGATGTGATCCAAAAAGCGTGAGGAGCGTGATCCATCACAGCCCTACTGCATACGTACACACATGGGGCTGAATTTCAAAAATCTATACCTATCTCGTATTGATCAACCTTCTTTAATACCACTGAGTATCAAAAGACTGTGTGTTATTTAATACCTGGCTCTGATACGTTGTAGAGACATCGTCTCTACTGTTTAACGCACACAGTCTCATCGTCCCCGTCATCCAGAGCAGAAACATGTCCAAAACAGGGCTCTGGAAGCACGATTACTTGTAAGTTCCTGTGCAAAGCAGCGGAGCGAGTCGATGTGGAAGATTTGTCCTTGCTTACTCTGTCTAACACTAGTGTTGTTCAGTCTGTGGTTTTGTGTGTTTTTGAGCAAAAAAGTATATCTCCTTTTGTCATGGTGGTGGATTTATCCGGGATGGATCGAATTGCTGCTCCACTAGACTGCTGACATCTGCTTTTGTGAGGATTTTAACCCCATACATGTGGCTGGCTGTCTCTGAAAATATTGTAAATGACTTCTGGAGTAAACCACAGTAGAGATGACACATGGAGTTGTTTGTCTTTCTTTTGGTGGTCAGAAGTAACACTCAGACTAAAGTTTTGTTTGCGTTGGCCAGTGCTTAGGTGGGCAATCTAAGTTTCTTGAAAGTTTAATTTCAAGAGACTAAAAGAAAAGACGTGAAAAGAAAGACGTGGCTACCACTTGATCATAACCCAAACAGAAGAACCTAATTTAAAAAATTGGGCTTAAAAAAATGTGAATTAAACATAAATTAGGTTAAACCACATTGTGTTGTGTTGTTTTGTTTTCTTCTGAAGCAACTTCAAAAATACATGAAACTTTTCAACCATTAATGTCTAATCCAACTTTATGTGTGATGAAGCAGACTTTCATAAATTGGTTTTGGAAAAAAGTAATATTCAAGGATCAGAATCAAAGATAAAGTACTGGTTTTGGTGTCAATATTGAAAAGTTTTCAGCAAAACGCATCCTTAACTACATGTCTATAGTCTGAAAAATACAAAATATTTCAAAACTCACAATGAATCTGAACAACTGTTTTTGCATTAGCATCATCACAGCAGAAACCACTGCAGTATTACGTAAATCCACTTCCTACATGTATGGATGATATTTTACATTTGCTTGAGGAATAGCTCCACCAGTAGTTAATCCTAACCTTGTCTCGTGCACATTTAAACAACAGACAGCTGTGTTTATTCAAGAATTCACTGAAGCATTTGAGTCAATACATAAAAAGTTATTTTTGAAGACTGCTGCATTTAAAAAAAAAAAAAAAAAAAAAGAAAAGAAAAAACATTCTGCCTTTCTACCTGCGTGGTCTTTCCGGATCCTGTTTCTCCCACAAGCACAAAAGACTGGTTCCGCATCAGGATGTCAGTGAATCTCTCTCTGTACTCCCAGACGGGCAGGTGAAGTCGTTTCCTCAGGATTTCATAGTAGCGAGGCGTATGAGGCAAGTTGGTGAAGGGGTTTATCTGCTGCTGATTGGAGGACTGCTTAAAAGAGCCAAAACTGGAAGCAGCTGGGCTGATGGCGACCCCGGGTGATTTCACATTTCTATCTCTGTCACGATCTCGATCCCGCTCCCTGTTCCAATCCCGGTCCCGCCTTGGACAAAAAGATAAGCAAGGTTAAGATTTGATAAGGCACTGCAACACAAACTAACACATTTAGGCGATATACATGGACAAACAGTGCATACATGTTAAATAATGTCACGTTTTTAAGTTAAAGATCAACTGGAAAAGGTTACTGCACATTTTTCATGTTGGCAAAACCAGTCAAATCAAGAGAAGCATACAAAGGTTGCAAATATATGCTCACAGTACTTTTTTTTTGCATAGATCAATTTAATTATTTCAGACCACTATGTAAACAAGCTATATTCCCCCATAAGCAGCAAAATTCTCCATGTAGTATTGACTTTAATAAGCTACGAGCCACTAGCAGAAGGATGCTGGCTGCTCACATAGAAAATGCTCATCCTCAAATGTCTATGCTCTTACATAACCATCTAGTCGAACTTGTTAAAGATGTCAGCAATATCATTAAATAATAGCACCAGTTATACACAATCATCTGTGGATTTTTAAAAAAAAAACGTAAATGCATTGTTTGTGCTGCCCTCATTTGTTATGGCTTAATGGAAAAAGAAGGAAACACATTACTCCCCTTCATTGACTTGACTTTGACTTATTGATGTTTTGTGTTAATGTGCTTAACTTTTAATGCGGATAAGACTGCATTTCAATTAGCATCTCTTCACACAGACATAACAGATTTTGTTGCAAAGCCACAGCATTTCTGTGAACTCATTCTGGTTTCAATCAAACAAAGATGGAGAGGTCAGTCTTTTGAAGAAAGTCCAAGTATTACTTATTGAAATTCAAAGATGACTGAGGATACTTGGGGGGATTTGAGAGAGGAAGACACTTTATGTAAAGTTACTGCCCTCCTCTTTTCATCCTACATTTGTGTACAAACTTAATTCACACAAAACAACCACAGTAGTGCCTCAAAGTTTATTCAGCTGACAAACTCATTACATGGTTTTCAAAAATCAAGGATTCTCATCTGGAGGGTCAGCACCCAAAAGTGGGTCGTGGGGTCTTTTTCAGAGGGTCAAAAAAGGTAAAACACTCAGGTAAAGTTACAGAGTTTTCAGTCTTTTTAAAACCACCTCTCAGTTGTTGCACTTTATCATATATATTTTGCAGAAAAACATCATCTGAGTATGTTAAAAATAGTTGCCAATGATTTTTTTTTTCTGTCAGACTTATTTTTAAAGCTTGATTAAATGAGAATAGTTTATATTCAGTTGCTGGGTATTGAGCTAAATCTACATATTTTTTAGTATTTTTAGAACTACTTTTGAGATGTTCACATTTGTGCATGAATGCCGTGTTAATTCTGGCATAAACTACCTTATTAAATAAATTTGAGAGTCTAAAAATTGTCCTCATTTTGGATTGTAGCTTGTTATTAAGGGGTGATGGTAGGTCCCAAAGCCAGACCAGTTGAAAACCACTGCTCTAAACAGACCTTGGACCAGTGAACTATAGAGTGACTAGTGCATAGTTTAGGACACAGCCACAGGTTCATCTTTAGGGTAAATCTCCTGGGATGTTCATTCCTGCCAAAATTGGCAATGTTCTGAGTGTTTCTGTCAATTTGTGAATAATCTTTCATTTGGCAGTGAGTTAAACACCCAATTGCTTGGAAATGTTATTACAATCCTTCCCTGGTTGCTGTACAGCAACAATTACTTTTTCTGGTTACGCATTTACCTCTTAGCATTGTTTTAACAGACACCTGGGTGCTCCAGACCAGCAAATTGTCAAAACATATGCTTTTGTAGAGGTATGCATGCCTGCTGATGATTAAGAGCATCTGGTAGCTTATAAATACTATGGAAGCAGTTTTTTTTCTTCTTTTTTAGCTTCATTTTGTTCAATAAATAACAGTAAAGTGAGAAAAGTTATGTTGTTTTATGTCTTAAGACAATGTTGTCAGATGTACAATAATCATCGTATTTGTAGGATAATTTCGACTTCTGTGCAATAAATAGTCCCAAGTGTACGATAATTTCACAATCCCTCTCAAAAACTGGGTATTTCTTTACGATTGTTTACTATATGTTTGATTTGGAATCAGATTTGGTAGGTTCATGTTTGTACTTGATCTGGTGTTTTGTCACGTTTTATTTATTTTATCCTGTCTTTCTTTCACACACAGACACACGTCCTTAGCCCCAGGCCATCAGCAAACTAATTTCTCATTTGCCGTTGTTGTACGATAATTTTATGCAAAATACGATGGTTTCAGGTTCTCTGTATGATAGGTTGGTTTGGGTATCTGGCAACATTGTCTTAAGATGTATTTGTCTAATGCCCAATAGTACAAAGTCCGGATGACAGAACTTTTGTATTATGTTTTCACACACGCACACACAAAAAGGGGGTACTAACTTTCACCTATCACTATTGAAAAATGTGTGGTTTATTAACTTGCCAGGGACATTCAACAGTGAACAATACACTAACTGAGAGATGAGAGGCCAAGTGCTTTATGCTCTCTCTTTTAATGTGCTTATTGTGTAATGTTATTTGTCCAAATTTCTGTTTGTGTGGTTATACAACACTGAAGGTAAGATCCCAAATGGCACAGCTGGTTTCAGCCATTTGTCTCCTCTCTGCCCTCTATAAACAGGTCTGGAGACATGGTTTTGTACTATATATATACAGTATATATTATGCGTTTTGCAGTAAAACCAATGCCCTATAATAAAAGAAAAGACAAATATGACGATTTAAGAGCTGTGTACCAATTTTAGAAATTTAATCCAGATATACTAAAAGAAAACAGCCTATTTGGATGTAAGCATCACTGGCATTAACGTCTGACTGTATGAAAGCTGGACTCTTCACACTATTATTGGAATAGTGACGTCATCTGTTGACTTTCTCTCTGCCATGGGTGACACTTGGCATCACAAGGTGATGTCAAATTGAGGGCAGAAAATCTGAGCACAGAGTGGACAAGAAGAGCGTGGGGCCTCATCAAGAGTTTCCCACCTTAACCAAACAGAGCAAACCGAAGTATCCACTATAATAAGGAATATCTGTTTCAGACAGACATACCATACACGTCACAAAATAACGGTAGTCACGTACAGAGCAGGCTGGGATAACAGATTCACTACAGACGTGTTTTTCTGGCTAACCACTACGAGACGATTTCACCTACCGCCAGTCTTGCATTTTTACAAGAAAGTGTTCGTATTTCATCCCAGCTAATGCTAAGTTTTTAGCTTAGCGTGCTAGCCGTTAGCACGGCTAGCCTTGCTAGCGTGCTAGCCGTTAGTACGGCTAGCCGCGAACAACAACAAACTACAATGAAGCACCTAGACAGCGCTTAACGGTGAAGTTTAACGTCACAGACCCATCACTGGACCTACTCGATGAATAACCATCCCCCCAAGTCTAGACTATGTCTACCTGGACATAATGAAACCGCTGTCTCCAAACAGTGGATAATTAATCCACGAGCATTTTTCCCCCAAAAAACCGTTAAACACCGGCAAAATGGCGACCGGAAGCTCTTACCTCATCGTCGTTATCCTTGACAAAATAACTAAAAAAAATCGTGATTCACTCGAAGAATCGATGAGCACGTTGTACACAAGATGGTCCCCGTTTGCTGACTGGCAAACGTCGTTGGTCAAAGGAGTCTGCAGATAACAAAGCAGCGGTTTTCGGATGCAGAGGCAAAGCTGCCTCTCTGTAGTCGGGATGATGTGCCCGCCAACACACACACACACATACACATTCACATACAGACACACGTACACACTCACATACACACACATAACTTGAACAGCTCGCCCCCCTTTACTCTAACCCTGTTATGTCTCAACCAAACCATCTACATATATTCATGATGATAACTATGCCAAGGGATGTGCCACGTGACCTTGAAGCAGACAATATACTGTAAATACAAATAGCTCTATGTCCTGTAATTATTTTATGTCAGTATTTAAATAATTGCACGTAATCATACATGTGAGGGTCAGCGAATGTGGTTTGAAAGGTAAAAGCACTTTGAGTGTTCAACAAGACTGGGAAAGCATTTTAGAAATCTATGAGAATGTTAGGATGTACATTTTGCAGATAGATTTTGAAGAGCTAGCCCCCTCCTGATGTATGCAGATAGAGGTAGTTTATAAATGGTTGTCATTTAAAAGCAGGAAGCTTCTGTTGTTCAGAGCCCTGGCCTCTTGTGAGGTAGGAATTTTTGGTTTGTAATTTCAGGTTGTATACTCCTTGTGCATGAATAAACATGTAAAAACATTCTTCTTGTTTTTAATCCAGCTGCTGTGGCCATCCTCACAAGTCTGAGAATAATTATTAGTGATTAGTGTAAAGTATGCTATTTGTTTTATCATTTAAACTAATGCAGTACGAATTTCAAATGTGCTCTCTGCAGAGAAAATATATATTCAATTCAATGATGTGACTCTCTTAATAGTATAAGAATGGTTTACTTACTTATCCTTCTTTCAGCCTCTGAAATTATAAAGTGATGAATAATGTGTCACAGCAGACAGTCATTGCTGTTGATACAGGTAATTACACAGCTTGGATATTACTAACAAGCTGCATAAAAGCAAATGGTTCATTGCTTGTGGTAGAGGGATTGATGGTGATGGTTAAGAAGAAGTGAGCGTTACAACAAAGTAATAATGCTCTAATATTCAGGATAATTTAAGATAGCGTGAATTTTCCACCTTACTCTCTGCCCCTTGGCTATGGACTATTAAATACCTTTCCAATTGTGTATGAAATAGCTGAGGCAAGCCTAGAAGCAGAGCTCACAGTGAGAGCATGGTCTATGGAGTAATCACATGAACTCAAACTGCAGCTTGAAATTGCAGATAATGTAGCTAAACATAATGCAATATGATCTACTGAGTATGTTACAATATGTCTAATGAGGTATTGGATGGTCGATGGTCCCGAAACCCTTTGATCAGAGCCTCTTTTTGAAGGCACTGTTAATATTTGGAGACGGGGAGCCACATAATTCAGGTAAAAGAAGAAATGTTATTTTCCCTCCTGATCCCAATAATTGAATCCAATATTCCCTTTCCTTTGACATTTTCTTTTGTATTCAGCTGTATGGCATACTGGAGCAAAGGGAACATTTTATCCAAACAGAACACAGACTGAGAGAACAAGAATTTCTCCATCATTTGAGACAAAGAGCGAGCTGCATATTTGATTGAATGCATTCAGTACTTGATGTTTCTGAATAAATGTTTTCACTAATCTCTCCTTTTATGCTAATTTTTAGGGAGGGAGGAGGCTTTGTTTTAATGGAGAACAGCAGTAGCCTGCAGAAAGTTGTTTTTACAGTTCTTTATGCATGTGATAGAGAAATACAGTGAGTGGAATAAAGTCTAAAAATTGCTTTAAAAATTATTCAGTGTGAAAACTTGTAACATTTATGCATTTCTCATTAAATAACCCATAGCTTAAAATAATAACTTTCTTTTTGAAAACCTTTAATTCAGTACTATACTGATCATCGGCTGCAAGTGTAGATTCAGATGTTCTCTCTAATCTCCAGAGGATTTTTGCACTTGGACTTGCCCAGTTCATTCCTTTCTTCAATCCTTTCAAACTTATGTCAGATTGCCTGGAAATATCCGTGAACTGTTATCCTCAGGACTCTCCAAAGATATCATACTTCATGTGGCTTAAGACAGACGGGTCTCTTGCGGTTCTGAGCCCACTCCAGGTTGGCTTTACCTTATCCTTCAGGTCATTGTCAAGTTAAAAAGGTGAACCAAAGTTCTAGCCTCACATTTCTACAAGCACTTGTACTGACTGGGCTTTGAGTCCATTCCCCTTCAGCTTTGACCAGTCTCCCTGTCCCTCCTACTTGAGAAGCAGCGCTACTGACATTCTTTTACTGAAACAGTTTGGTCATATGACCAATGAGTGGCTGGTGACAAGGGAGAGGAAGTACTTCCTTCGTACGAAAAATGTAGGTTCAGGGAGGAAACCATCTTTTTGTTCTATCCTTGCATAGAAAGGTCTGCCTGATGAAGTGCGACCAAGAAAGTTTTCCTTCTGGCAGATTCTCCCATCTCTGCAGAGTCTCTTACTGCTGGGATAGACAGTTAGGCCAGTTGGCTGTCTTTAGGAAGAGTTACACTGCTTCCAAACTGCTATCAGCTTCACAATTATTAAGAACACTACACTCTTGGGAACACTGAAAGCCTTAAAATCCTTTTCCACGTCGTGATCTATGGGTTAATACACTTTCAGTCTATGGTGAGTTCATTGCGTTTTATTGCTTGTTTTTTTTTCTGACATGGAGTATGAATTGTTGGACATGATGTGAATGAATGGGTCTATTTAAACCTAAGCAAAAAATAAGTAAATAAATAAATAAAAACATTTTTTTTCACACACACACACACACACACGCATATATATGCATATATATATATATATATATATATATGATATGAATAATATTTTCATTCAAAAAATTTCAGATTTAAGAGTCTTAACAATTGCTGGACTGACTACCTCACCATCTTGATGCCCAGAATGAGTCCAGTTTAGCCCTGATTCCCCTGCTGGTTAGGGACTGTAGCATCTGCAGCTAGTGCCCCATCACTGATATCACATCACTAGGTCCTGTCAGCGCTTATCACACTGGCCCACCATCTCCTATCTTAATAGAGATCTGACTATATGGCTTGGCCATGTGCTGACCCCCAGCGTGGCCTCTTTGCTTATCGGCTTGCTCCACCAGCATCCCGCGAGTTTGCCTGCTTCACAACAGGGCTGTGGGAGCTGTTGCTGCTGCAGTCAGATTCAGATTTGCCACCGGGAAATGTGGAAACCACTGGGGTAGGTCACAGCGAACAAAGAACTAGGAGCAGCAAAGCAGGTGAAATTCACTGAGATGATATTAATATGAGACAATTCCATGAGATTTTTGTTTAACAATGGATGGACACGCCATCTATCTATCTATCTGTGGCATATTTCTTTCTCCTATTAACTTAGGTAATAAGTTTTCTGTCGCCAACGAAGCAGAAATTTGCACTCCTCCTCCTCCAATTTTAGTACCCAGACAGGGAACCTGCATGACTCTGAGTGTCTCAGAGGTACTACATGATATAAAACTCAGGTAAGCGTAAAAAAGCAAGGTGAGTGAATGGCACATGGATCATAAGGGCATTGATCACTAGTCGGGAGCACCCGGTTGGTACAGTAATTAACCCTGCAAAGTTGTTGGCTTGGAAACTGCTGGCTCCTAATGCCCCCATCTCTCAAACCTCAAGAGGAGCCAGATGTGATTGGGTGTCATAGTCTCCTACATCCAGCAGACCGCTGACTTCTCACTCACACTTATTAGTTGGTGAGCATTGTTGTGACCTGGCTGGTGACTCCCAGTATTCATGCTCTGCTGTGGGATAGAAGATGAACTGGGGAACAGATAAAAAAACAACAGTCTAAGACAAGCTTTGTGGGATAATACAATATTATACAACCCAGTTTGGCATGATAATTTGCAGTTTGACTATTTTTCTTGCTCATCAATCAAGGGACTGCTGTTAAATGATTTGCAAAAAATGAAGTCAACTCATAAGATGCATATTTCAGCACCAGTGAAGTGAATCCATGGACATTTTCTCAGTTATGGTTCAATTCAAGAGAAGTCTGAAGAATAGCAGTAATAGTAACCAAAAGAACGATATTGCATATACAAAACAAAATTAGCTTTCTTTAATGGATGGCTGGACTCACTCTCCAGGATGACTGAGCTCCTCGAGCCCAGACCAACATCCCAATTTCTTCACATCGAAAGGAGTCAGCTGAGGTGGACTGGGAATCTGGTCAGGATTTGTTCAAGATGCCCTCCAATTAAAGTGACCAGTTGGAGGGAGGTTTCAGAGCAGCCCCATAACTTTCTGGAGAGTTTGTAGCTTTAGGCTGTCTTGGGAGGCACAACAAGGCCAATAAACACTTTCCTGTCGACATTTATTTATTTTTCCTGCAGTAGTAACTGTCTAAGAAAGCTTGGGCTTTTGTATTTTTTTTTACTTGGGTATAGCCCTTCTTGCTGGTATTGTGAGATTTCACCTCTAGTTATGATTATATATTTTCTTTTTCTCTCTGGGAAGGCAAGCTAAATTGTTCAAGCTGTGTTAAAAAAAAAAACAAAAAACAAAGAATAGACACTGAAGCTCTGATGGGGAACAGTAATTACATCTCTGATGAATCTTTAGCAAGTAAAATCTCCACTGATGGGAGTTTAATTTCACTTTCAAGTTAATAAGCAATATACTTCAAGACTATTTTCTCTTTTGCACATATTTGGCATATCTCAGTTCATTAAGTGTAACTGCTAATATTTTCAGATAAGTTAGACACAGATTTAAAAAAAAAACCCACCCTCATGTCATAATTGTGCTGCAGTTTAATTTTACTTAGTATTGGTAGACATACTGTGAACAAACACTGATTATCACATAAGTCTGGTTGTGTTTCTTGTTTTACAATTGTGCAAATTAAAAAAAAAAAAGCTGACATTTGACATTAGACTTAGTAGTTTGAACGAAAGGAAGTTAAGGACATGCTGCAAGTGTGCTATCTTGCAAAAACATTTTATCCTTGCATTTTAAAAAGTTAAACTTGGGGGGTTAGAGGTGGGAGGCCGTGGGGGGGGTGAAGGCTTGGTGCAGCTTGCCAAATCAGCTGCCTGGCACTGGGACGGTACTTGGTACACACTAAGGCTCCCAAGCGTGACTTTTTTGCCTTTCTGTGCCTCTATTTCATATTGGAGATTAAAAATAGCATGTAGCTTTCTGCGGGAGTAAACAGTTCATGCATTTTTGGCTTTGATGGTGTGTTTGTTTGGAGAGGCCAGCTGTCACCTGCATGGAGGAAGAGAAGGCCTCGTCAATAGTTCTCAATACACACTCTGATCTGGAGTTTGGCAGCCAGACCGCCGTGTGTGTGTCCATTTCATACATCAGCACTAGAAAACCGGTACCTTTTAAGTTATACAGTCATATTGAGACACCATGAGTGTTAGCTGAATTTAAATAAAAAGTTTGAATATGGACAAATGCACTGTATAAATGTGTCTTAACTGAACTGTAAACGCAAGTTATTGTACCAGTGAATGTCTCTGTAGGTTTAGACAACTCAGCGAAGATTTGAAAAGTGCACTTTTGCCTCACAAGACTAGAAATAAGAGAATCAAGACTAACCTCAAATCTGCAACAAAAAAAACAAACAAAAAAAACCACTTGGGTAACTAGACTAGAAACAAGACATGTAAAGAGCAGATCTTCATTTTGCAGTTTCCAGATCCACATCAATATTTAATATAGTCTTTCTTCGCCTGTGCTGCGTGTCTCTGTCAAGTTTAATAAAATTTGGCATGGTCATTTTTTATTTTTTCTAGTGCAACTCAACTATTGGAAGACAGATGTGTTCACAAGTCTGATCTAGCAAAACTATCGAACATATAAATGTGTGCAGAGTCAAGTAAACGGACCACTTTCAGCAAGTCAAGAATCCACCAGCTGAAGGTTTAACAAAAAAAAAAAAGGCATTTCTGCTTCATGTCCTCATCACAGACGAATCTTTTTGTCTACGACAAAGAAACACTTTGTCAAATAAATTCAGCTCCTCCTTCAGAGAAAACACCCATCATATTATAAAACACTTCAGCCCATATCAAAACTTCTCCTTAACCAAATAAAAGGTTATTTGCTGCAATGATCCTGTGAACAATTAACAAATTCTTGTCCTTGTGCATATAAATAACATACTTAATCAATATTGTCTTACTTTTCTTCTTCTGATCATTGTTGCAGTTTTTAGCTCTCATTAAAAAAAAAAACATTTCTTAGAGGTTATTATTTTAACTAAAGACAATGTTTAACCATTTGAAATATTTATGGCTTCTAGAAAACTATTAAAGTGAGGTTTTTACAATTTTTTTTCTCTTCAGTTTGACCACATTTTGGACATACAAAATATTAATATAATTTACTCGACTTGGAAACAAAATTAATTACCATCAATGTGAGCTTACACATCTAGATTTATAAAGATCATCACGGATTTTGACATTTAAGGCACATGTAATCCCAATAAAATACCAAGTGTTAATAAGGGAAAAATACATTTGAACGATTTGTAAGATTTACTTGTTTAAGTGAACAGATATTAATGGAATTATTGTGAGGTTTTTTTCAATCACAAACATGTTCAACATGGTCATTAGAAGTTTTGAATCCAATTTGAATCCTTGAACCGAAATGTAGAAATGAGCTTGAAACATCTCTTCAGAAGAAAGCAAACAATTGGGATTTATCTTTTCACAAGGGAGAGACGGAAGGGAATGTGGCAAACAGGAGCTGATGATGCCATGTTTGTTATTTTACTTGCTAAATTATTCCTGCAGGGCGTACGAGCTGCAGTTCCATTGATTTGAAGATTTTCTGGTCCTGCACAACAACAAGCTTATCTAGACTCAAAGTGCACCTCTGGATTTATTTGTGTTATTCACTGAAACAATCTGTCTGGCAAGAAAATAAAAAGCAGATGTTATGCAGAGAGAGTCCATCTACGTATGACTAATGCTGTCATTAGAAAGAAAATTATTTAAATATTCCTTTCAGATGTTTTCATGATGTTAGATCATGCCAAATTGTCACTTTGACAGGTGTCTGTCTGTGCAGATGGACAGTGACCGTCCCACTCAGTTGGACTCAACTCCTCTGTGACATTGCTCGTTGGAATAGATGCCGAGACTTCTTCGTGTTCATGTCCTACATTTGAGCCACTGTCCAGGCTGGACAAGTGATCGATCTCTGAGTGACAGGCGGACATTTGTTCGATTGAAAGCCACTGAAGTTCAGACTCGGTGGGTGGAGCATCCAACGCCAGAGCTGCTTCTTCTCCCTCCTCAACTGTGGAACCGAGTTCTTCATCATCAACTCCTTCTGCCTCCCTTCCCGTCTCTTCCACTGGACTCTGTTCATCCTCCAGCTCTGGATCATGTGTCAAAGACAGACTTTCACCCTGATTCCTGTCAATCCCGTTAGTATCTATCCCTTCAAGTGGGTCCAGGAGGTTGAGCAGTGGAGGCGCGTCTTCTCTGTTAACACCATCTTTGTCCAGGTCCCTGCCAGTGGCGTGGCAATCCCAAGCCGATTCATGTGAACTTCTGTCATCTGAAAGAAATAAAGGAGGGAAAATGAGATGACTGGACATGTCAAGTGCTCACTCCAACTGAAGTCAAAGCTAGGCCAAGAAAAAAAAAAAGAAGAAAATTTAAGAATTTAAGTTTTAAGAAAATTACTGTTACTTTTTGCCAAATGGCTAGACAGTTTTTGCTAATTTTAGGAATTCTAGCCAAGAAAAAAATTCTTACCTTATTGGGATGGATATTTTGCTTGATATAAAACAATTTGACTAAATTTAGGAATATTAGTTTAATTTCTAGAGGGGCAATTTTTGCAGCATATAAAGCCCCCCTTTCGACATGAGGCAGCCCCAAATTACAAATGATCATTATTTGTTATTTGACTAATTAAACTCTTAACTGTGCTCCACTTCAATTATGGACCATCTGTGATCTGAAAGGGTTTTCTTGTAAATTTGAGAGTTTTTTTCAAAGTCAATTTATCCCCCACGCTCAGATGGCCCTAATTCAAAATTCATATTAGTCAGCTAGAACTGTTTTGGTAGCACAACTTGAATATGAACTTCAGATTTTAAAAAAAATCTAACCTGTTTTCTTCTTAAAGAAAGCCCCTCAATCCACCACCCCAAGACAGAATCTTGCACAGAGCCAAAATGCTTCAAACAATATTGTTGCTTTAAGACACTTGAGTATAAAACAATGAAAAAGGTAATCTTGTTTTGAAAAAAAAAAAAAAAAAAAGAATTTATCCAACATCAGCTGCAACTGATAATATCTAATTACTTATATTACTGAAATGCTTCCATGGCGGCGGGCTAAATCAAGCAGCAGCGGTCTAGGTGACCCGGGACATCTGTGACATCCTGAATCTTGGATACGGTAACAGCTCAGTTCTGCTTCTTCGGCAAGATATGCTCTCACTTTGGGGCTCACTGACCCATATTTGTGGACGTGTTGGCAAAAAAGGTTAAAGAATTCACACAGAGCAGCGGCCACCTTTTACCCACATACACACACAAAAACAAGCAAGAAGAAAGCAACATTGCTTCATGTGACATCCATATTTATGGCCTCCACATCTCCCACCAACCCCCCCTTCCCCAATTCAAAGGAGAACATGGCAGAAGTTTCTGAATGTCAGTGGGTGAGAATTTGTTTCACATTTCCAAAATGCCATGGCATTTGAGCAGCTTGCACCAATGAGAAGCAGAGAGGAGTTGAGGCGGGAAGGGAAAGGACTCGGGTTAAGCACGGTAGACAGAAAGGAGTGTTTTGCACACAGCGACTAATTGCGGTGTTTACGCCGCAAGGGTTGGGGATTCTCATCAATGACTGACGAAGCCAGCTACAGACAATTACACACTCACCTTTGGGTGGATGCACTCTGGGCTGCGTGGCGAGTGTGGGGTGAAGCTCTAATTGAAGGTTTTCATTCAAGGAGATATTGTCCCGTGTTCCTGTGAGACAGAGAAATACAAAAATCCTATTTTATATAGTTTTAAATGGAAATAAATTTTAAAAAAAAAGAAAAGAAAAAAAATGATGGTGAAAAGGATGTGTTTTTGAGCATGCTGGAATGGATTATGCACATGTACAGTGAGGCATTTTGATTGCGCCTTCACAGAGAAAACAAACTCACGTATGCACTGGAATGCTTACAGGATGAGGATGCAGCTCCCTGTCATCTGTCTTCATTAGTGATGGCTGCATGCCTCTCAGGCTGACACCATATGCTACTTTTAGGAGACTGCACTACAAACCAGACGTCACAAATACACACAGCGTGGCACGTGCACGCAGACGCACAAACAGACACCAGTAAATGTGCAGTCCTTTCCCCTCAAAGACACTTTGGATAAGGAAAAGTGCATATTTCTCTGACTATTCAAGCATCTGGCACAAAAACAAAGAGAATAGGGAAAAAAATTCAGAGAAGAGGGACTAGGTGCCATGATGCACAAGAATCTTAAATGGTCGACCATGTCAGGAATTTAGCCCGTATTTTAATGGATGCTCACTGTACACCCACATTAAAACAGCAAATATTTGACAGGTGGAAGCTGCAGAAATTCTGACAATTCAATTTAACAATGGGGCACATTAAGAGAGGCAGAAAGGTTGTCTAAAAAGTTCTTTCAAAGAACATTATGCTAATTTAGAGACATTTTTATTTAAAGAATTGACTACAAAAGGCTTGCTTCAATGAGCAAAAACACACACAAAAAAAGCACTATTTTCCATTCTGTACATTGTTGCAGAACCTCTTGTCACCTTCTGCCACTGCTGCTTCCCAAAGACCCAATCTGTTCTGACTAATCAGCTGATTTGCCAAAAACAGCAGAGCTCAAATTTGTTTGTTTGGGATGTACTAAACTAGCCACAAGGCAGACATTATGTAAATGTGTTGCATCAGGATGGAAATAAGTAACCGAAGAAGAGCCAGGGCTATAAATATGCTCAAGTTCAGATGTAGAGTCTTGTATGGGAGAGAATACTAACTCCATTTACTGGGGACTTTGTAACACAAATGAAAACAAAAGATTCATTTTTTTAGGCATCAAATGACCTTTGAAAAGGTCAAGTGTGCACAAATTGCATGTGAATGGGCGTAATGAAGAATTATGGTGAGAAAAGAAAAACAAAACAAAAAAATTAAATTCACACTTGACTGCCAGTGTTGGTGTATCCTTTTCTTTATTTTATTATTTAATGACTTAGTTAAATTTTCATAATACTTAGACTGATAGTTGTTGCCATGATTATTTCAGACCAAACTAATCTATTTATCATCTTACTAATTAAGTTGTTAAATGAGAACATATAAAAATAGAGCCAAAAATTGTGTTAACCCTCTTTTAGAAGTGTTCAAATTCAACAAACAGATCAACAGTCTCATTTTTTTCTGTGTTTAAGTGTTGTGTCTTTGACTATTTTACATGTTTAAATGTTGTTCCACATCTTTAACAAGTGAAATAAAGTTCCAAAAAAAAAAAAAAAAAAAAAAAAAGAAATCCTCCCTTAATTTCCTTCATTAAGCTCAGATAACCAACCTCCACTGCATCCCAGCAGAGAGGGCTCTTGGAAACATTTTGTAGACTGCCCGTTAGAGGCACTAATAAGCTGATGCTTGTTATTACATATTCAGAGCAAAGCTTTGTCAAAAGCACAGCAGCTGCATCTCCAGGAGGCAGACAGTACCCAGGAGGAGGCAGCAGGCGCCCTCTCTAAACCTTACTGACATCTGCCCGTCGAGCCATCGAACTTAAAGCTTCCCTCATATGCTTATGCGCTTATATAGCGATAATAAACTATTGTACTTGACGTGATATCCCAGTAGTCCAGTTACTACAGAGTTGTACATATCTGTCAATCAGTCTGGCATTCACAAACTTACACTAGGATGCTGTGTTGTCTAGCTTTAGGGTGAAATGTCATCCTCTAAACTGGAAAAAAAGTCTGTCAATAGACTGAAGAACAGCGATAATGGTCTAGTGTGTATTCACCTCTGTCTTTTAAATTGCTGATGCACTCTGACAGGCATTTACTTGCAATGTTACCTTTCAGCTTGGACGTATCCAGCATGGAGGCAGGATGAACTGAGACATCTATCAATCTCAGCTTTATGCGACCCACCGCCTCGATGTCATTGTTATTGTTTTTGGCTCGTTCTCATCCGTAGACAATATAGTCACCTCTAGTGTTCCCTGGACTTCAGGTAGACAGCCAAGGCCTTCCATCCTATCCTGTTTGCCTTTAATATCCATCAGCCCAACTTACCATCACATCAAGGCCACAGACACTTGGATCTCTCTCTATATATATCTCTTTCTCCCTAACTGTGGTGGACAGCATGGTCGTCAGCCACTCTGGGCCCTCGCCTACAAATTCCCTAATAACGGCACATTCCGCTAAATGTGTTTGTAATGTGGGCAATCATTTTCAGTAATGGATGCTTGTCAGTTTTATGGCAGAGAGAATGACGGTCTCATGACAGGACACCTCCATCCAGCAACAGCCCCTCTGCCTTTCAAATCCAGGTCTTCTACAGCGCAACATCTCCCTCCGGTGGAGAAAAGGGAGAATTACTTTCAACGAGAACCGCCCTAGTTTCAGACTCCAAAATAGTTTTTACCTGAGATTTTATTTGGTAGATTGTTCAGGAACAGCTTGCAAATGTGCCTCTTTGCAAAACTATGACAGCTTTAATGAGAGTTTATTTAATAAGCAAAAGGTTTGCTCTATAAATACACTTTAAGATTTTTTTTTTCCTTGGGACAAGAAGGAAAGGGACTCGATTCAAACCCAGCTGCAGCTAATACTGCTACAAACCTCTATACTAATATAGATCTTAAAATATAGGCCTTGAAGTTTAAGAAAAATAGCTTTGATATTTATATGTTGTTTTTTTGAAACAGAATACCAAGGAACATTTCTCCAAAGTTTTACTTAATTACGACAATGATAAGAAGAGCTTTGAGAGCAAACTCAACAGTTTATCTTTCCTTGCAGACACATTTTTTAACTTTGTTAATATGTTTGTTTATGTGCATGTGTTTTCAAATTCTTCTAAATTTAATCTTGAACATTATTCTGCCCTAAACAGGTCTCCATTATTCTCAAAACAAACTCAATCTCAACATTTAAATAGATTTTTAAAATTTCTTTTTTTTTTGACAATTTGAGACAGGCCCACCGGACCAAAAAAGGTTCAGTGTGTGTGTCTGTGTCTGTGTGTGAGAGAGATAG
Source organism: Zenarchopterus dispar (assembly GCA_028564865.1). Classification (NCBI taxonomy): domain Eukaryota; kingdom Metazoa; phylum Chordata; class Actinopteri; order Beloniformes; family Zenarchopteridae; genus Zenarchopterus; species Zenarchopterus dispar. The sequence goes on from JAOWBL010000010.1 coordinate 4,038,855, forward strand.
TCCCGCAGCCTGATTCAGTCAATGGTATCACCAATACACACAACACGAGCTGGTGGTCATGGAGTGGACATATTGTGAAAGGTGGGCATGAGGTGGCGTGTTTTTCTGGGTGTCTGCCCAGATTTGTCCTGGCATGACATAGTGGAGGGCATGGACGGGCTAAGTGGGGCAGAAGGAATACATACTCCCAATTCCCACAGATACGTGGTAGGTCAAGCCTGAGATGCAGCCAGAAAGGAGAGAGAGACATAGAGAGAAAAAGAGGGAAAGAGAGACATACACACATACACGGATAGGCTGTTATGAATTTAAAACCTCATCAATGTTATGACTGATTAAAAGAAGGGGGGCGGGAGGTTAAAATCATGAGGTCTAACAAGCAGAGACAAGACTTCTCGGTTCTGCATTGTCTGGGTAAATATAAAAATGTCTTCAAACATCATAAAATTCATTTAACATTCATTAAATGAGAATAAACACACACAGAAACAGAACTGAAGCCTTAACCGTAACCTTACACTTAACTTAACCCTGTTACTCCAACTTTAGCTTAAATCTTGACCCAGCAAAAAAAAGGACTGGTTAAAACACACACACACACACACACACACATGTAAACACAGTCCTGTTTGCTCATGGTGCGGTACAGATTATTCTCACTTGTGGCCTTTGACGACTGCCTGAATAAAAGCACAGAGAAGCTGAAACTGAAGTTCGATGAAAAATTTGGAAATTATTGATTATGTATCATCATTTTTGGATTCAATAAAAAGACAAACTATAAATCGTGTTTTTTGTGGTGATAAATAGAAATCCACCAGACTAAGAAAAAATCTGATCTTTAAAATGACTGTTGCAACATGATATAACTGAAACATTTTCCTCATGCTCACCTGGTAGACTCCATAATCCCGACACCTCCAAAGTCTTCAGCTTCCTTTCCAAATCTGCAACTCTGTTACCCAGGATCCTACAGAACAAATAAGAGGGGTCAGGTTTCTTAGACGTTTGTCTTTGAGGAGGAGGGTTCTTATAACAGCTGGACAAACACAGGTGGTTAAAGTTAAAACAAAGTGTATTTATTTGATGCAGCAAGGAGAAAAGACGGCACTGCGTCCTCTTATTACCTGTTGGTGTGCCTCTGGTGTTGAATGACAAGATTCTTCTCGTGGATGGTCTCCAGCAGGGCGGTGGCCAGGGACTTGAGGTCAGAGATGGACTGGGGAGTGGCAGGCAAGCTGCAGCCCTGCTCCTCCAGGAGCATCTCCTGGACTGAAAATGGGAGAAAAACGAGATGAAACGAACATTAAAAAGACTGCTGAGGGAACAGGAAGTGGTACTACCTCATATTACAACAATAACACAACAGAACTTATTAAAAAAAAAAGTTACATTTAAATACAAGTGATGAGGAGAAACAGCACGACAAGGATGATACAGAGAGCGTTGAAAACAGTCGTCTACTAGGTAACAGTCTGTTAACTTCATCTCCACAACCCACTGTGCTGCTTTCACCAGCAGCTGCCCGTCATCATGGCAGGCTCACTTCCATGCCAGTGGTGTTCTTCACCACTCAGATTTCAATTAAAAACCCGGCTGGTGTACAAATGAAGGATCGGCAAAAAAATTATTTAAAAAAAAAAAAAAAAAATTCTGTAATGCATCGCTGGAGACAAATAAACTGATTTGTGGACAAACAATCTGTAAAGTTTCTTTGATCAAAAGACAGATTTGAGTTTACTGAATTTCTGCAATTTCCAAGATGAATTGCTCCGACAATTCAATCAAGAATTCGAAGAGAGCTCAAGAGTTTGTGTTTTCACCTTGTTTGGCCGATAGGACTCCAGTAAGGGGACTGTTACTGGATCTTCCATATGCGCTGGTGTTTTTTTTCCTCTCGAGGGCCGTCTGTTGGGAAGGAAAAACGAGGGAACGGAGCTGATCCTGCTGAGCTCTGAATATAAACAACTTCTTTTACATGATTAACTGTAGAGATAACTGAACTTTTGTCTCAGAACCCTTTTTCTATAAACTTTTTAAACAGAAGAGTTAAATGTGTACCTTGTACTTCATGATGTTGGATTTCAGCAGGTTCACCTCCTCCTGCAGTTGAGTGAGACGCTCGTGCAGATACCTGCGGTAAGAGTGGTTACAAATACAAACAAGACACTGCATCTTGTCATCTAATTCAGTTTTGTGAATGAACATTAAAATAAAATTTTAAAAACGGAATCATCATGTACATCAGTAATTTTTCATTTTTGTATGAGTACATATTTTGCATATAATCTAGTATGTCTATTTTCTATATGATGTAGCAGAAAACTATCCAAAAATCAATATTCTTTAGACAATAATTTGAGTAATAAAATAGAAAATTAACTTTTTTAAACAAGTTTTCCAAAATTCAAAACATAACTTTATTGTGGTAAAACTGTTTTAATTAAACAATAACATAGGCTGATAAGAGAAAGTAGAATAGTTTACAAAAAGCACCATGGTTACATGTAATATTTGCTCTCATGCTTTTGTTTTATACCATTTAAAACAAAATGACTGATCCCTTACAGTATAGTGAAATTATTACAAAAAACAGGATGAATATTAGAGTCTCCTGGAAGCTGTGGTGAATCATAATTTCAGGAAACATTTTCATGACGCGTTTTGATGAACATGTCATTTTCTGATCATGTCAACTCATAATTTATTAGTTCAATAGATATTGCGCATCCCGACACGAAAATGTGACTTTGTTAAGCAAGAAAAAAAAAAGACTGAGTTTAAAAAAAATTGGGGTTCTCTATCTATGTTCATTATATCATCATGTTTTCATCATTTCTGATTAAAGTTTAAGTAATGAATTCTGGTTACACTTTTACTCTGATAATATCTGTTAAAAACATACATTTGGAAGAATGTCATTTTGTAGTTTTATCACCACATGAATGTCTGGCTTTTTTCAAGTGAGTCATTTTTTTATTCAATCCCTTAAAATAAATAGATTCATTCCAATCTTTCAACTGCTTGAATTTGCCTTCTTACTGTAGTTATTACAGATATTTGTGTTGTGGTACTTGTAGTTGAAGAGTACTACTATATTAGTATATCCCTGAAAGAACAACTCAATTACTTAAAGAAAAATAACAGCAATACTTTAAAAGGGATGAAAGTCAGTTTGTCATTAATATTAAAAGTTCCTGCAAAGGTCTTTAAGTTTCAAAAACCATCAAAAACTACCTCTTCTGAGAAACGCCCCCGTGAGGAGGATTAAGAGATTTTTCTGTTTCAGAGAAGTTTGTTCATTTTTCCCCCACATCCTCATTTAAATCTTATTTTTCATACTTATTATCTTACTATTTTTGTACATGTTGCATATATAGAAACAATCATGGCGGTGGTAGTATGATGCTGTGGCTGGTTTCTGGTCATGAATTCAATGCAACATTGAACCAGCACTTTTTTTTTTTTTTTAAACTGAGTAAAGTGAGTGGTGAAAGTTTACCTCAGAACCCCTGGATTTCACAATCACTGGAGATTTTTTGGGATACTCAAACCTTTTATACGTGTCCAATAACAGTGTTTCTACAGACTACATCTCAACCCCCGCCCCCCATCTTCCCCTCACCTGTTTTCCATGCAAAGTGCATCCACATCAATGATGCGCGATTCATGGTTCCCCAAAATGTGGTTGAGCTCAACGTTTAGTCGTTCGGCTTTCTCCCTGAACACATTGCGTTCCCCCTTCACGTCCTGGAGCTCGTCTGTCAGGGCCTTTGTGGCGTGCTCCATCTCTTCCATCTACGAAAGAAGTGATACAAAGTTTACATCACTAAAGTACAATTTGATGAGAATATACACAGTGCACCATGTCTTTTGTTTTTAACTGAACGACTCCCACTTTTTTTGAAATACGTTTTGTTTCAAAAGCTTTTTTTCTCAATTAAGAAAATCAGGATTTTAAAATTCTTGGAGGACTCTACTGCTTTAGGTAAAAAAAAACCCTCCTGCTTATCTGTGTATGATTTTTTGACATGAAAATGTTTTTACTGGAGAAACCATTTGTGACAGTGAATATTTAGAGGTCATGTGACTGTGGACAGATTCTGCAAAGATGGATTAACAGAATAGCTCAAAATAAAAACAGAAATGGGTTTGTTCCACAAATCAATGCGCAGGATGTAATGCAAGTCACAAGACGTTCACAACTTTAACTTTGTACAAGAAGGAGTGAAACAAGAAGGAAAGCAGCAGAGCAGAGGAATGCAAATATTTCAACCGGGTGTTGAGCTGTGTGCAGGACTGCACAGAACTGTCAGCTGCGTCTCTGTAACACTCTTGAGATGTTGGTGTTTGTGGTGGTGTGTGTGGTTTCTGCTCAGCTGCAGGGGCAGAGATGGGAGAGTGGTTCAGGGAATGGTGCCAGGAAAAACTATAGCTTATCTCTATTTGTGAAATAGTTTGCTGGGAATTAAGGAAGAAAGGCTCATCAACCTTCATACATACATACATACCACCGATCAGGTGAACTCATGAAACAGAACTAAAATAAACCAAACACTTGTTGCATCTGCTGTGCCTGGTTTTGTTTCTATTGGAAAAAAGCCAAGTAGAACATTTTGATTGGCTCTATTGTTCAAAGGTCAAAATGGTAAGACAGACTCTGAGATATGGCTTGAATCCACTGGCCGTGGCGAAAGAGGAAAGGCTCTCATCATGGAGACGTCATAAAATCCCAACTTTAACTGTCTGGGTGCTGATGGGATATCAAACAAACTTCAACTTAGGATAAGCAATGCAACTGCAACAATGAAAAATTACTTACTTGCTTTTCTGTTTTTTTTTTTTTTTGTCAGACTCAATTTTAGCTTCAGATGGTGAAGAATACAAGACTCACAAAAAATGTGTGGGATAAAAAAAAAACTGCTTAACTGCTAGAAAGATGTGGTCACAGTAGCAGATAACATTTAACGAACTATACTGCAATGCCAATCAAAATACTGCCATTTACTAAGTCAGATAAATATATTTTATTTGTGTGCAAATAATAGGTCCAAATTGGCCCACACAGATGTAAAGGTCTTCTTTGTCCCACATTTGGAAGCATTTCTTTACTAGCAGCTTGAAAATATACTCTTAGTCGTCCACAAAAACACCAAAGTTAGAAAATGAAGTTTGTCTTAACTTTACGGATGATGCCCATCATCGTTAAATTTATCTTATACACACATAAATAGACAATTGAGCACACATGAAAACAATACTTATAGGGGATGAAGTGTAAATCCCTGGTTTTTAGAGGGTGTTTAAGCATTTTAAAGTATTAAATCCATTAACCTGCAGCCCTGCTCTCTCTAGCTGGGAAACCAGATCCTCTCGTTCATGGGCAGGGAAATGGCGCACTCCCACCTCTTCATCCCCCAGCCTCTGTCTGGTAATGGTCATCCTCAGGAGCTGCAAAGGAAAAGGGTTAAAGTCACCATTTCTCCTCAAATTTTCTCATGCCACTCCAAAATCCAAAGCACTAAGCTTGTTGCATGAAGGAAAACTTAAAGTATGGAAGTCTACGTCCAAGCCATGGACTCCACCTTGTTATCTCCCTGAGCCTCTGCAAGCCTCTGAGAGAGGTCCTTCACCTCCTCTGAGAGTTGTTTTGCACGTTCCCTGGAGTCCCTCAGCAGCTGAGCGAGGTTCACCTGACAAGGAAGCAGAGGAGAGGACTGAATAGGTGCCTGGCGAACAGATCTGTCACCATCTCTTTCAATAAAACTTTTTCCGTCAGGTCCTCCATTTTTGTTTTTTTTGTTTTTTCTTCATTGGCTCACGCACAGCCTATATTTCTTAATAAATTTATACAACTACAAAATAAGAAATATAGTAACACCGCCTGTGTAAACTAAAAACACACACAAGGAAAGAGCAAATCTTATGTTTTACGCAGTTTTCCCGAACGCATCACTTAGATGACCGTAAGACATGCCCAGGCTTATATTTATCACCCCCATAAATAAGTGGTATTCTGCATTAAGTAAACATAAGAAGGGAAGATGAGTTTGCTTCAACCACGCCATAAAATTACACTGAAACACAATGAAAGCAAATATTTGACAATAACAGAGTAACTGAATTAACCCACTACTTACCTGATTGCGTTTTTCTGGTGGCAAAGAGGTGTCACCATCCTGAAACATTTTAGAAAGACTCAGTTTAAATATGCTGTATTATACAGAATTACAAACAGCATGGAGTGATATAAAATAATAAGACTAATAATAGTAATATTTTAGGCGCTTGTTGAAGTGTTTTGGTTTTTGTTAAATAGTCACAGATCCCCATTTGGAAGAAGCATCACCTGGAAGGTCTGAAACCACTCACAATGAGTTCCCTGTACTTCTTTTTGAGTCCCTGGTGGCGTTCCCGCAGCTGGTTGGCCATCAGCTTGTACTGGTCTCTCTCCTGCTGACAAGTGTCCAGCTCTTTGGACAGGATGAGCAGAGCCTCTTTCTTACTCTCCAGCTTGCGCTTGCACACCAGAAACTGTAAGAAACAACACAGAGGCTGAAATGCGCTCCTGCGGGTCGTGTACTTCATTATGTTCAGTGCAGCTTCACTGTTTGTCTTAACTTTAGGATTTCCAACAAGCCAAACTCTGCAGGAGAACCTGTCAGATTACTTCTGAGGGCAACTGAACCCTGCCAGGCCCTTACAGACGGGAAAACACACAGTAGAGAAATTAATTTCCTTCACCACCTCAACTCATCAATTTGATACACTTTTCCAGTTGCCTTTTTTGTTTTAGTCTCCTTATTTAGTGAATTAAAAAAAATATTTGGCATCACCTGTTAACCCAATCAAACTGCAGATGTAGCTGTTTGGGGGGGAAAGTAGTGTTTTACATGGAGCCAATAGACAAATCATTTCATTGATAAAGTGTAAAGAAATCATGATTTTGGTTATATTTCTATTCTCTATTTTTCCTCTGGGTGTCACTGAGTTACATATCTAGGTGCATTTTCTTTGATATTTTATTTTATAATTTAGGCATATTTTACCAACTGTTTCAAGAATGTATTTAAATATCCAGTGAATGTGGGCCCACAGGTGGGTCATATCAAGACTCGAATTCCACTACATTGCCCAGCAAGAGCGTTTCCGCCTTGTCCTATGTCCCACGCGTGGATAAATGTGAAAATATTTTACATATTTTTGACATAATTAAGAAGCCCAGGTGTTGTTCCATATGGAGCGGAGCGTCTGTTAAACTCGTCCGTCTCTGCTGTAGCGGTTTACGGTCTCAAGTCTTTCACTTACCTCGCTGACCAGTCCCTGCCAGTCACTTTCACTCCTTTTTGAAGACTGCATAATTTTGTATATATAATATATTTATATTAAAAAAAAATGGTGACAGAAATTTTCGGATGCAGACTGAACAGGTTAACCTCCCCTCTCCTGTTTATCGTGCAACGTCACTTTTTCAGCAGCCTCCGCTCAGCCGCTGTCAAAATGATACAACTTCCGGTAAAATGATGCGTTGTTAATATTATTTTAAATCATTTTGAGTGGTGCTTATTAAATAGTAATTATGACAAGTGGGTTTTTTCGACTGCGTGCGAAAAAGGATAACAGACAACATGATGCGGAAATCAAACAGAAAGCCAGCAAATTAACCAGACGAAGCTGTTTCCTTCAGAATAAAAGCACCGATAATCTTAATACTCATTACGCGCACTTCTTTATTTTTTCAGGATGGGGCAGATGCATAATACATGATATATTTACTTATATCAACTCATACTGAGTATGTGCCCTGTTTAAAGTGTACACATTTAGAATTACATTCACTGAATAAATAAGAGACACTTGCCAAACATAAGTTAGTCACTGTCAGTGCATCATAACCTTTTCTCTAATTAACAGTGTAAAACATTGTTAAAGAGAATCATGTCCTGCACACAAATACATACTGCAAAATATGAGGACAAGGATTCCTTACAAGGTTGTTGGTTAAAAACAAAACAAAACAAACAAACAAAAAAACAACAAGAAAGCCACAAACAATGAAAACATTTTGGTACACAGGATACAATTGTAAACGTAAATACAGTGCTTTAAGGATCTGGTAGTGTGCATGAAAGCTTAATGTAGAAATGTCACATTTCACAAGTGCACTTAAGTTAAACAAAACACCTGCCCCTAGATTACAACATTATTATCTTTAAAACATATTTATTTCATTTCTTAATGTTATTTTTTTAAAACGCTGCTTCACAACAAAAATCATACTTTTGCATTACTGAGTGTTATCTTTTTATGTCTTCTTATAAGACACGACTGTCAGCTTTTAGAGCCCTTGGCCCTTTATAAATCTAATTTCACTTCAAGTCACTTGGTTGAGACTCTGAAACTGCAACATCTGAATTCTCCTCAGACGTGGGTGTGGATGGCGTCACAAAAACGGTATTGATGTCTTCTCTTTGAAACATTTCCTTTAAGGGCGATTCCTTACACCAGCCTTGGCTCTTGGAAAACTTGTAGACACATCCAAAGAGATCAGGAAATAACTTCATCACGTCAACTTGGGCAGCATCCTTGGCGCTGTGTGAACAGAAAGAAAAAATTTTGTAATAGAATCGTAAGATGGCCTGATAGATCAGATCCACATCTAGCAGGATGTAGGGACTGAAAAAGATCCATAGGGTCTCCCCGGTTGATTGAGCTATAGTGAGAACCTCTGGTCTCCATCCATGGAGTACCTGCTGACCCCCATGTCACCAGCAAAAATCTTTCACCTGCAGCTGCTGCTCCATCTTCAAGGTCAAAAATGATGAAGAAGAGGACTCGTCTCTGTTTGCTCTGTGGTTCTTAAATGTCTTTAGTCAACACCATTTATGAAAAACACACATTCAAAGCACAACCTTGTAAACAATACTTGACCTTGCACCATTTTCAGTTCATCTGCACTTACTAGTGCTCCTGGAGGTTGCGTATGAAGCGCAGTAAACCCAGTGTGTTTTCAGGGTAGGACTTGTTTTTCCCGTCCATCTTCTGAACCAGCTCTTCTGGAAACTATGTTAAAAAGATACACACTTGAAAAATAAGTTACAACAAATTAAACTATGCTGAAAAAACTGGAAGTTGGAGCTGTTGTGCTGCCGTCACCTTATTTTTCCATTGTTTGAAGGATCCATCACTGGCGCAGTTTTCTAGTGAACTAATGAGTTCTGGACCAGCCTTTCGGCAGTTTGTAGCCTCGTCCCTGTTACCAGCTCGTCTCAAGTATTCAAGTCTCCTAGAAAAAAAAACCAAATATACATATTTGTACCTCCATGAAGAATACATGTGTGATAATATAACACAAGAGTTAAAGTCAAAAGAGGAGGGTATAGCAGTGGTAATAAACCTGATAATATTTGCATGGTTGCTTACCATCACCGGTCCTGATGATATTATCTCAGACTTTACCAGAACTAACAGCTCTGTCATTCTTTACTCAGTTTTAATGCAACCCACAAATTACCTTGCGCTTCTGTAAAATACAAACAAATGCCGTAGTTGTTTTTTCTTACTTTCCACAGGGCCAGAAGAAGGGATGACTCAGGCATTCTTCCACTTTAGGTCTGCTCTTCGGATCTTTAATGATCATCTGCTCAATCAGGTCCTTGGCCACCACGTCTTCTACGTGGTCCAAGTTGTATCTCCCATTGTAAATGTTGAACTCACACTCAAAGAATTTTCCAAATGGATGTTGCCCTCCAGAGAGGATGTAGTAAATCAACATTCCCGCCACCTTGAAAATAAAAACACTGCATCAGGTTAGGTTTTTCTTCCTTCCGAACAAGTTATGAAGTAAGTTTGAGCAGAGGAAGATCTCACCTGTACATCAGTGTTGGACTTGTATGGTATGTTAGAGTCTTCTGCTAACGTCTCTGTGGCCATCCAGCACTTTGTTCCTGCGCTGGATGTGCGCAGGGTTGTCTGATCTTTGAGCAAGCGTCTGCTGATGCCAAAATCTGCTAATCTTGCCCTTCCCTTCACATCTGCATGATAAATTAGTTAGAAAAACACTCAATGGTGCTGAATTTTTGAGAACTGAAAAATAATGGAAGAAATCAAGTTTTGATTTGTTTGCAGTACTAAACAAAGATAGCATAGGAGACGTGGGTAACAGTCTGATAAAGTAAAAACTATTAGGCTATAAAATGTTATGAGCAAATAACTAAGAAATATTTTTTTAGAACGCAACACAAATATACGTATAACAAAAATTAGGAGCTCAAAACAGAGCATTAGATAAATATGTTAAGTTGGTCCCTTACATTAAAATAAAACCTCCATAAAACATTTCAGCTTTTATGCACCTAATATTCAAAAAAATAATGGAAGAAATCAAGTTTTGATTTGTTTGCAGTACTAAACAAAGATAGCATAGGAGACGTGGGTAACAGTCTGATAAAGTAAAAACTATTAGGCTATAAAATGTTATGAGCAAATAACTAAGAAATATTTTTTTAGAACGCAACACAAATATACGTATAACAAAAATTAGGAGCTCAAAACAGAGCATTAGATAAATATGTTAAGTTGGTCCCTTACATTAAAATAAAACCTCCATAAAACATTTCAGCTTTTATGCACCTAATATTCAAAAAAAAAAAAAACCTCCAAGACAACTCTAAATCAGCTGCCTTTCTGTTTTTTTGAAACACATTTAAAGAATTTCCAGTTTTTAATTCCTTTGACTGATTTGAAAAAGTTTGATGTCTTTAGCTGAACATCACTTTTGACTTAGTTTTGTCTTTTGTTTTTTATTAGACTTATAATTAAATGAATTCCTGTTGGCATTTCATGTATTTCTTGTTTTATGCAAATCACTTTGAAATCTCTTGCTGAATTGTGTTGCACTTTTAAATTTACTTTACCTTGATATGTTATTATCGTATTTTGGTAACAACATGACAACCTAGATCAAATATTATCACTACATCATTGCAATGTAGGGATTATAAAAGGTAAACTGTAACATTAATGATGTACTCATTCAAAAATTAGGAGGGTTGATCTTTTTTTTTCTTTTACAATGATTAAAACCAATTCTGCTTTAAAATATTGTATATTCTGCTTTTTATCTTTTTTGCTGCTGTAATAATTGAATTTTACCATTGTGGGATTAATAAAGTATAAATCAATCTAATCTAATAATTTTCCCTAATATTTATTTCATATCTTTCTTCGATATTGCTCTTTGTTTACCACCCCTTATTGTCTACATTACCTACTGCTGTGAAATTTGGAAAATTTCAGAAAATCAGATCCCAAGCTAAGGAAAATATTAATGTCTTACCGATTAAAACATTTTGTGGTTTGAGGTCTCGGTGGAGAATTCGAGGATTCTGACAGTGAAGCACCCTCAAACTGTCAAGCAACTCAAAGACAAGTTTCTGCCTCAACAGCGGGTCATCGTCATTATCTTTGATATATTCCTCCAAGGTGTATTCACAAAGTTGGAGACCGAGATATCCGAAGTTTTGATCCTCTGCAGCGTCAATGTATCGCACGATCGATGGATGATCAAGTTCAGGTAGCCGCAGGATTCCCTCCTCGTTCTTCAGCACTTGATAGTTGCTTTTAGACATCCTTTTAATTGCGACTTCTGTACCGTCATCCCTCAGCCCCAGGAAGACTTCAGTCCCATCGCTTCCCTTCGCAATACGGAATTCAGCATCATTCACATAAACAATGCTTCGAATTCTGCTGACTTTACTCTCATCGATCTCAAGGAGCCTCTTTAGCTTTTCCTTCCATCTCTCACTGATTTGCAGCCATCTTCTTGTTTCTAGCAATCTGGCGGCCGTTGGGTGGGAAGTCTGTCCATCCAAGGTCGATTCCACCACAGATTCTGCTGCCGTTAGATCAACTTGATCCTTTGGTTTGACCTGCTCTGATGTTTTCCCCTTGCTTTTCTTCTTTTTCTTTTTCTTCTTGTGCTCAGGTGAGAGCGCACTTCCTTCACATTCAGTGCTTGGGTTTATGAAATAATCTTTCAGACGCCTAAGCGCTTCTTTCAGCTTGTCATTGGTTGTTATAGATGCAGTAATCAGTACGTCTTCGGGCACAGATATGATCCCCACTGACTGAAAAATGTTGGCTGCATGGTTCACTGAGAGCATGTTTGCAAAGATGCCGTACGTATATAACCTGATGTCAGTGGAGTCTGGCTCATTGGCGAAAGGAGATACTTTTTGGCACAAGAGCTCCATGAAGCCAGAATCCAGGGAGTTGATGTCTTTAGTTTTTTGTGTTATCACACAAAGTGTTTGCAAAACGGCTTCGAAAATCCCTTGTTGTTCTTGATTTTGCAGAACAGCCATCCTACCATCGCGTCTCTTTTTCAGACAAAGTTGTTCTAGTAGAGGGGGAATTATAGCCTGTGCTTGCTCATTTGGTATGTCTTCCATTGTGCAGAAAACGGCATGCAAACTCTCAATTGCTCTCCGTATGTTTACATTGGAGATCTTTGCAAACCGATTGACTGCCCCTGTTATGTAGGTATCCAGATTTTCTGTTTCCTTTAACCATTTTATACTTCCTTGGCAATATTTTTCTTTCCCTTTCCCAGTAACAGTGAACAGAACTTCAATCATGGTCAAATGGGTTTGAGGATCCTCCTTCAGCATGTGACTGTGAAAGGTCCGAAACACTTCCTCCGGAGACCTCTCTCGCACAGCAATTTCCATGTCCAAAAAATAACTTATTTCAGAGCATACTTTATCTCCTTTGGATGCCAAGTTATGAATCTTCTGAGATAACTTTTTTAAGTTACTAGGATCAGCTATGGGTAACAAAGTTACCTGCGCTCCGGCAGAAAGAAGTAATTTTATGACGTCCTCCCTGTCATGAATGGCAGCTATTTCGACTGGTGTTGTGAGATGCCATCCATTAGGATTTGCTCCGGTGCCAAGCAGTTCCTCTGCAAAAACAGATGGTGCATTGGACAGTGAAACATAATCCAGAGGGGTAAGGCCTTTTTGGGAAGGTCGGTCTAGATCCACTCCTTGTTGAAGGAGGTAAGTACAAATTTCACTGCTGTGTTTTACAACTGAAGCAATCAGTGGAGTTATATAATCACCCCACTCTCGGCAGGGATAAACATCATTGATATTGTTGTTCCTAAGTAACTTCTTGAGCTTCTTCAAGTTGTTGCTCAATATACACTGAATTACAGCATGTGTTTCTGTTGGCTGGGGTACCGTCACTTGTAACTGCGTGACAATATTTAGCTTTCTGCTTCCCATAACCTGCAAAGAGAAAACATTTATCCAATTATTCTATGAAACAGAAAATGGGGCCAACAGTCACAGAGCAGATGTTTTCATTGATTCGATGGTGCAGGACCTCACTTGGGCTTTCCAAGATCCCTTAAAATATCCAATAAGTTAGGATGAATTTGTATATATTTTCTCTTTTTCTTACATGATAATAGAATCATACAAACTTCATTATGTTAATGGGATTGCTATTGGTATAACAAATAGGTAATACATGTTTAAGGACGCTTTGGTACTAGCTGGGCTCGAACCCGTGATCTCAAGTTTGGAGCAAAATTTTACATTTTTATAGTTTTTAATATTCCATAAACCAGAAAGCATCAAAACCATGAGTTTGTGTACTCACTACAACACTCTTTAATACTAACTTATACTATTTATCCTAGCATTGTTGTTCGTTATCTTTGTTACATAATAGCTTCTTAACGTTATCCCTCGATGTTTTGTGTGTAAATAATACATATATAAAGAAATGAGAAAGAGCCTCCTCTACGTTCATTCAAAGCTGTTTGCTGAGAAACGTTACACGGGAGAAAAGTTTTATTTTAACACAGGTAGAGACGATAAATGTAGCCCCTGAGCTAAAATAATAAAACTATTGTGATCCCAATATCAAAACCACAGTGGGTTATAGCAGAAAAAAAAACCCGGATATGATTGCTGGGTAAAATATCATTATAGTCAAACACAAGGGTGTAATATTGTGACGGTATTTAATAACTGATCTGGTCACATTGATAGTCATATTCCGTAAACGCAAACATTTCAGGTAGAAAGTCTACTTACGGCATTAGGTGGGAGCCAGGTCTTCACATTTATGCGACTTTTTTCCTTTTTTTTCCTTTTCAGGCTCTTCTTGAGCTTAACTGAAGGTGGCCAAACCAGCTCAGTGGTGCATTACCGCCACCTGCTGGTAGTAGATGCGTGACGCTTGGGGCCTATCACATAAATAAATAAACAACTTTACTTTAATCTTTATAAGCTTTTGAGCCATCAATGATCTTTTCTTCCTCATAACCCGCTCACACACACCATTGTTTTTTTCCCCAAAGATATACTGTATGTAGATTTTCAAGATCAAAAGTCAGAAAGGGCAGAGACTGAGAAGCCACACAGTATAAACACTGCAAGAGGACATGCGGCTCATGACATCTATCCAGGTTGAAGAGCAGAGACAAGGAATCAGTATTTATCTTTGTACAATGCTAGACCATATCGGCTAATTGTAACAACTAGTCTTAATAATTATCTTCCTCTGCTGTGGATTTCTTAAATTTGGTTTTCTGCTATTGACGTTTTCCTGTTTGATTTTTTGCTGAAGATTCTGAACCTGAGATAAACATTAGACTCTGCAATGTTAAGTTTTTCACCTCACTTCAGCCGAAGACATTAGAGTAACACAGATATGAATGAACTTTAATTGGCATACTTGAGTATGAAAAGTTATTTAATCAACTCATCTAAACTCCTTAACAAATATATAACTTGTAATTACACTAAAAAAAATTATGGATGTTTCCTTTGTAACTTAACCAAAATATAAAAAATGCAGTGTGCTTCTATAACCGTTTAGCAGACCCTCAGGTCTTTTATGTCAACCACTAATCACACTTCCTGGCAACACTAAAGCATTTCCTATGTCTTCATCTAACCACAAAGGCACAAGAACCACTTAGATGTGTGAACTAAAGGAGGAAACAGAATATACACACAGATAAATGCAGTTACAAGCCAGTTTATTCATATTAGGCTGAGACCTTTTCAAGTCTGACTCTCAGAATTTTGAAATTTATACCAGTTTTGACACCAGGAAAATCAAGAGAATTTTAAATTTCATTCAGTGAAATTTTTCTCCATTTGTTTCCTCTTTTTACTACTGTAGCAGTAGTGATGAAAAAAAATAAAAGAATAAAATCCATCTAGACTCAACAAAAGAACAAGTAGAAAAAGTGAATCAGAGCTGACATTACTGATAACATTCAAGTGCAATACAATACATAAGTACAATATCAATTTTAAAACAGCATTAAAATGATACACTCCTTCCTTTTTTAAAGGGGAAGTGGGGAGGCATCTAGCTTAAGAGCTCATTTGAAGTGACAACTAATTAACCTTGATTATGTAACCTGAAGAATACTGAGTAGAAGATGTAGATTAGAATAAAAGTGGACCATTTCAGGTGTATTTCTACTCAACTTTCCCATCATGCAGTTGCTCTACCTCAATGGTGTCAGTAGTTGTAACGGTAAGTTTCAAAAGGACCCCACCCTTCTCACTGAAACTGCCTAAAACAGGATGCTTTTGCACCGTTTCCTGTTATTTCGACTGAAGTCAAGTCAAATTTATTTATAAAGCACATTTAAAAAACAACCAAAGTGCTGTACAGATAAGGTTTATAACAATAAAACAAGACATAAAAAAAACATAAAAATATTATACAAAACTATGATGGAATGCATCAGGAATGTAAATTTAAACCTTATTAAAAGCCAGAGGGGAAAAAAAGTGGGTTTTCAGTGCAGATTTAAAGGTTCCTAAACTTGTGCTGAATCTTATGTGGGATAGCAGATTGTTCCATGACTTAGGTGCAGTTATTGCAAACGCATGTTCTCTCTTTGTTTTTAGCCTGCATTTTGGAACATCTAAAAGTAACTGATCAGCTGACCTCAGAGCTCTCCTGGGCTTGTAAACATTCAGAAGTTCTGCGAGGTATGGAGGAGTAACATCACTTAGGACCCTAAAAACAAGCAATAAGATTTTCAAATCAATCCTAGAGGGTACTGGACTGAGACATGTAACAGACATTTCATTAAAATCCTTCATAACTCTGTCAACTGTTGAAAAGTGGTCACAAACACTGTATGCCTCCTTTACTAATAACTTAACATTTGCTAAGTACTGCAGGGATGAATCGCAAAAGAAATGAGACACAGTGGTAAAACTAAATCAGTAACACTGATACAGGTTCCATTTGCAGTAGGTGCATAATATAGTGTCATGGGACACTTTCATTTAAAATGATTACACCTCTGCTATTATAGCCCATGTTCTCCTTCTTTTTGAATTCAAAATTCCTTCAGGTCACTGGTTTGAGCCTCCTGAACTGAGGCGCTTGGGTGCTCCTCAGTGTTTGTGGGCGGCGCCACAGAGGCCACGCTGATCTCTTCCCTTCGAAACATCTCCTTTAAAGGCATCTCTTCATTCCAGCCCTGGCTCTTGGCAGTTTTGTAAACACATCCGAAGAGGTCAGGAAAAAGCACCAGGATCTCGACCTTAGCTGCATCCGTGGGACTGTGAAAAAATATGAAAAAAAAGTTATATACACCAGGAAAATACAATGAATTCATTTACTTTGTCAACAGTGCAATGTTTCTATGGTAGGATGATGTAAGTGCAGGATACATGCCAAATTCCACTTCTCAATCTATTTGTACAGTCCTTTTCTTCCCACTTAGAAGTTGGAAAATACAATCCCAGCCCTGGCCAGCTAACAGCCTGGGCTTGTTGGCTCACGATACAATTGTACCTAAATATCCTCTATGTTTTCCTGAAATTCCAAGCCTTGTGTGACTTTTTTAACTCACCGGTGCTCATGGAAGTTGCGTATGAAGCGCAGTAATCCAAGTGGGCTTTCGGGGTAGTTTTTTCTCCTTTTCTTTTCCATGTCTCGGACCAAATCTTTATCAAACTGCAACACCAAATAAGGGTAATTAAAAGAAAAAGAATTCATGAAGTGGAGTTTAGGAATGTGGTACTTACACGCTATTGTATTCACCTTATTTTTCCACTTTTTGAAGGATGCACCCTCAGCATGTTTCTGTAGAAAACTTTTCAGCTCTGGGGGAGCAGTGTTATCATTTGTTACCTCCTTCCTGTTTCCAACTCTTCTTAAATATTCAATTTTCCTGGAAAAGAAAAAAAAAAGAAAGATGTAAAACTCTTGTTTTATGCTATTTAACACATAAATGCTCCTCAAAGGGAGCATGCATGAGTGAAACATGTTAAAGAACCTGCAAATGTTTGCATGTCTGGTTATTTAGGCAGGTCCTAGATAGCGCCTGTGTCCATGCTTTACTCAAAGACGGAAACCAGAATTTAAATATTATGTTGCAGTGGTAGGAATATAGATCATATGTTTCTTACTTTCGATTGAGCCAGAAGAAGGGATGATTCAAGCATTGCTCCAAGTTAGGCCTCCTGTCGGGTTCCTTATTGATCATCTGCTCAATCAGGTCCTTTGCCACCACATCTTCTAAGTGATCCAAGTTATATATCCCCTTGTAAATGTTACCCTCGCACTCAAAGGATTTTCCAAAGGGATGGTGTCCTCCAGAGAGGATGTAGTAAATCAGCATTCCTGCCACCTTAAATATAGATAAACAGATCAGTTTTTTTTCTTCCAAATACAGCTTCTGAAGAGCAGCAGAAGATCTCACCTGTACATCAGTGTTCGACTTGTATGGAATGTTACTTTCTTCTGTTAAGGTCTCTGTGGCCATCCAGCACTTGGTTCCTGCGCTGGACGTGCGCAGAGTTGTCTGATCCATGAGTAAGCGTCTGCTGATGCCAAAATCAGCTAATCTTGCCCTTCCGTTCACATCTGCGTGGCAAATCATGACGAAAACATCTTAACACAACATCATTGTAATAACAATAATTTAAAAAAAAAAAATAATTTCAGAAAATGAATTGAATTTTTTCTTACCAATCAAAACATTCTGAGGTTTGAGATCTCGGTGGAGAATTTGAGGATTCTGACGGTGAAGCACACTCAGGCTCTCCAGCACCTCATGGATGAGTTCCTTTCTCATCAGCAAGCTCACAGTGTTATCTCTGATATATTCTTCCAAGGTGTACTCACAGAGCTGGAGAAAAAGATACCCAAAATATTTGTCCTCGCCAGAGTCAACATAGCGGACAATCGATGGGTGATTTAGATCTAGGAGTTGGAGAATTCCTTTTTCATTCCTTAGCGCGTTGTAGTTCATTTTAGACATACGCTTGATCGCAACTTCCGTCCCGTCATCCCTCAACCCCAGAAAGACTAAAGTGCCATCGCTTCCCTTCGCTATGCAGAACTCTTCATCACTCACAAAAATGGTGTTCCTGATTCTCTCCAGTTTCCTTTCATCAAGGCTGATGAGCTTTTCTAGTTTCTCCTTCCACCTCTTGCTGACTGGCAATTTTTGTGATTCAGATGATTTGGTGCTGTCGAACTGGAAAGGCTTTATATTTGACAATTCCGCAACGTGAACTTCTGAGTCGCTTGCAGTGGGACAAGCTTTGTTGTTTGGTTGCTCTTGGTCTTCCATCTTTCTCTTCTTTTTTTTAGGTTCAAAGTATTTCTCACCACCCAAGTCTGACTCACTCAAGTATCTTTTGAGACGTCTGAGCCCTTCTTTCAGCTTGTCATTCTGTGTCATAGCTGCAGATATCAGTATTGTCTCGGGCACTGAAGTTATCCGCTTTCGAAAAATCGCTCCTGCTTGCTCCACAGACAGCAGGTTCGAAAACACGCCATACGTGTACACCCGGATGTCAGAGGAGTACTGCTCGTTTACAAAGGGGGCGAGCGTTTTGCACATTTTTTCCAAAAAGCTGGAATCCCAGCCGCCGTTGTCGTTGGTTTTTTGCGTTATCACGTAAAGTGTCTGCATGACACCTTCCCAGGACGCGTATCTCTCTTTTGAGGAAAGCTGGTCCAGTAGTTGGGGGATTATAGCCAGTGCGTGCTCATTTGGTACGTCTTCCATAGTGCAGAAAACAGCATGTAAAAACTCGATTGCCCTCTTCACATCCATCTTGGAAATGTTTGGAAAGCGACTGACTGCGTCTTGAATATAGGTGCTCAAATTGTCAGTATCTTGAAGCCATTCGATGCTTCTCCGTTTGTATTCTTCCTCGTCTGGCCCAGTCACAGTGAAGAGTCGTTCAATTATGGCCAAATGACCGATAGGATGCTCCTGCAGCATGTGACTGTGAAAAACTCTGAAGACTTCTTCTGGCGTTTCATCTCGCACGGCCAAGGTCAAATCCAAAAAGATACATATTTTTGAGCAAAACTCATCTCCTTTGGAGGCCAAACTATGAATCATCTCAGCTATCTTTTTATTGTGCTTTGAATTATCAGAGATATTTGTTGGCAACAACGATATAGCTGCGCCAGCAGAAAGGAGGACTTTCATGACATCCTCCCTGTCGTTGAGGGCAGCAGTTTGCAGTGGTGTGTACTTCTGCTTTTCCTTGGGGCTTCGTCCATTTGGATCCGCTCTCGCTTCCAGAAGCTTCTCCACAAAAACGAGAGGCGCTTTGGATCGTGAGACATAATGCAGAGGTGTCCAGCCATTTTTGGAAGTGCTATCTGGGTCCACACCCTGAAGCTCCAAGATGTAAGTGAGGATGTCGCTTTTATTATACACAACAGAAGCAATCAGTGGAGTTATGCAATCACTCCACTCGCTGCAGGGGTAAACCCCATTAACTTTGTTGATTTTCAGCAATCTCTTGAGTTTTCTCAGGTTGTTGTCAGTTATACACTTTATTAAAGGATGGGTCTCTGTCAGTTGTGACCGCACCTCCATGCCTCTGGCTCAAATAACCTGTTAAAGAGACAAATTCATGATATTATTGTTGAAAAATTTTGGTACAGACCACAATGACACTGGACAAAATACTCTCATTAAAAAAAAAACAAAAAAAAAACATCACAGCTTTGCACAAACATGGGAACAAATCAGGAAAAAAGTGGCAAAAGTGTCAAGCATGAACACCACTCTGTACCAAAGTATTCTGGATTTAATTTGAGGATGTGACAGCTTTTTTTTATGTCATGATATGCAAAACCTTAAACTTCAAAGAGGAAACAAATATTTCTAGATTTAAAATCCGTATGATCAACACTGCAATAGACTTTACTGGAACTATGGTAATGAAATCAATAAGTTAGACACTTAAGTTCCTGTTTTGCCACCTTGCAGCTACTCAGTCAACCACGTGATTCCAGACACCAAAATATTCTAGCGTCATCTTTCATTTACAGTGAACTGACTTTGATTTTATAGGATGCTTAGACAAAGGATGAAAAATATTTTTTTTAAATAATATGGCATCAATCTTTGCATTTTCTACATTAATATTTTTTCATTCATGTCCGAGTCTGAGAAAATAGGTGTGGTTAGTGTTTTAATGGCGAGTAAATACAATTCTGCTTTCGGTTAAAATTGGAGTATAATTTAGTCTGAACCCACTGTGAATTTCAACAGTCTTAGAAGACAGTACATAATTACATGAAAACATTTTTAATCAGATTTGAAACCGTTTAATCGAAGAAGAACGTGAACGTTTACGTGTGCTCGGTGGGGTCTGGCTCCGCCTTAAAGTGATAGTGCACGATTTAATTAACGAGACTTAATCAAGCTCCCTTATAATTAAATATACAACGACACGAAGAGTTGCCTCAAAAGTAAAAAAAAAAAAAAAAAAAAAAAATCTAAAAGGCAAGTATCACTTTTTATAAGCAAGTTTTAACAGCAGATGGGTGCCCAGGCAGTCGTGAGGTCGATTACCGACCGTCTTCGAAGTAAAGGGGGGGAGGGGTTCCTGATAACCAAACTCGACGACGGGGGAAAAAAGTTTCTAGATAACCAAACTCGACGCACAACTCTCGCTTTGCTCTTCAAACTAATATCTCTTAGACGACAACGAGGAAAGACTGCAATGTTCAATCACTTTTGAGTACTATGACAAGCCTGTAGTTTCCTTTAACGTACACCTACAGTATTTTGAATTCACCTGAAGAAAGCGGGCATGACAAAGCTATGACATGACGATTAACTTACAGAGGTGAGGATCGATGTTTGTTGTAGTTACAGTTAACGACCAACAGCTCTCCTGGCTCTTTATTCCAATTTCTGTCCACGTTTCTCTGTGTTAGCCAGCTTTAAACAAGGCATTTGCTCTGTCTCCGCCCTTTTGTGCCATATATAGCTTATAGTCATGGTTAGTTATGACTGTAAACGCCATTTCCTTTGGAAACCTTGCCAATTTAATGCACGTGATACTAAACTGTGATAAAAGGTCATTTAGTTTTTACACGGTTCGAAACAAGTTATGGAGTTTGCTGCTTTTGTCATGTTTTACTGAAGTATTGTATTTATATTTTAAGGACGTTTTGTCTGGAGAGTTCATAGTGCCAGGAGGGAAAGGCATAAGCAATGTTTTCAGAGAAGCACGCATATATCTGGAAAGGCTTATGAAACTATGTCCTGTCATTTGGGAGTTTTAGTTTCTACAGATAGGAAGTACAAATCAGAAACAAATAATCCAATGGACAGAAGCGGAGTTGTTTGGCTTTAATGCCCAGTGCAATGTTGATGAAATCCATATGCAATATTTCATCAGCAGATGTTTAAGTCCATGACTAAGCAAAGCATTGGAGTGATGATGATCTGCAGTCACATCAATGAAGAGTTTAAACAGAAATTAAAAATATGAAATGCCTTTCAAAGCCTCAGAATTAATGTCCCCTGGGTTCGCTGTAATGAAATAATACCACAGTGCCAAAAATATTTTCTTGAAGCACCTCTTGTGATATCTTAGGCTTTAAATATTACATTCATTTTTCATTCTATGCATCCCATTGAAGCTGTTTTAAAATAAAACAATGCTTCCAGGTGAATATAATTTTAAATGATCAATGCAGATGAACTTCTGCAGAAGTCAAACACAATGAGTTAAGATACTTTCTATCCTGTTCAGATTCTTCTCCAGTTCCCAAACCTGTAGAAGTCGGGGAACTTAGTTGTTCCTGCAACAATACAGGTCCTTTCTATTAAGAGTAAATCTGGGTAAACATTTGCAGTAAACTCACTGCAGCTTCAAGAGCTGAGCTGGAAATACAGCAAATCATTGGAGATACTGATCTGCTAGTGCTCTTTTTATTAGAAGTATTTATTTATATGCGTGAAAGCTCTCAACTAAGTAATATTGTAATTATTGTAATTTTAACATTGCTTTGACAATCTTTTATCAATGATAAAACACATCTTACAACCTTCTTTCCACATTTATTTGATAATTGTTTAGACTTACAGTAGGTTTTAAGATTTACATTCAATATAACTAAACCATAAAAGAACTGTAAAGCTTGCATATTTCTTTTTATATATGTATTATTAATATTTGCAATGCCATTCACTTTATTAACAAAACCACTTTGACTTTGTTAGATTTCTTTAAAAATAAGTTGGCAATCATTCATTTTATATATATATATATCATGCTCTTGCAAGCTTAAGTAACATTTGTCTTTTTTTAAATAAGTGCAAAGATCTGTTCAGAAAAGGTAGTGGCATTGCAATCCTGAATTTTTTTTTTTTTTGTACATGTTATACGTTGTCAACAATCAGTATTTTCAAAGAAATTATTTGACAGATTGAGAAAAGCTCTTGTTTACAGTTGATATATTTACATTTTGCTTCTATCTGAGGCCTTCGACGTCTGTTGAGAGGGGCTTATTTAATAAAGATTAAATTATGTCTCAAGCCCAAAAACTGTTATTTTTCAAACTTACAAGTAGGTTTAACTTCCCTGATTGATACCAAGAGCTTTTATCTACTCCACCTCGCATAGTAGCTCTGATCTAAAACTTAATCCATTTATCTTTTTAAACTTCTGTATACAATACAGTCTATAGCACCTACAGTTACACTTGCCACTAAATGACTACTCTCTAAAATCTCACACTTGATAGTTAAAGGTTTGTGCTTTCAAGACATTCCCTGTAAGGAAAAAAGGGGTGTGATGCTTCATCACGGCCAGAGCGAGGCACTGTGGGCCCATCAGAACATAAATCCCTCCTCTGATAGGGCAACATACTGTACATTAATTACCACAGGCTGTAAGTATATGATGTACATGGCAAATACTGCAGCTGGATCTGCATTATTCTCAAGAAGGTATTTTCTCGGGTCGTTGTGTGTTATGTTTGGGCTTTAAAACTACAGGCAGATGGATATTAAACAGAAAATCTATACCTCCACCACTCATGTCAACTGGATTTTAATTTTTTTTTTTTTTTAGAAAATAAGAGCAGTATCTGCGAAATGGTAAAACCTCTTTTTAAGTCTGAGAACCCATAAGAATTGTTAATAGAACAAGGCCATAAAGAAATAGTCAAGACATTACTTGACTAAGCTCTAGTTTGTATCAGAACTAAGCATGTAAAGACGTTTAATAGTTCAGAAAGTCTTGTTCATTTGTTCCCCTCACAAATGTATTTTTAGCGGAAGACATTTGATTGCAGGAGGGACAATAAGGCACAGCCCCTCACAAGCTGAGATCGATAATGATATGTTCAAAGATCTGCGTGTTTCCCTTGAAGCTGGAGGAAAATATGAAGTCCCTGCGGTCAGTGGAAACCACAGTGAAGGATCGCGGGGCTTGGATGTACACTTCCTTGAAGCGGTCAAAGAATTTCTTGTCGTCATCCCACAGGTAGATTTGTGAAAAGGTGTAGTCACTTCCCAGAGCCAAGTAGTAACGTTCTTTGAAAGAAAACGGCTGGAGAATCATGGAGCCTCGCGAGGGTACAGCTTGGATCTCTGTAAACTGCTTGGGACTCCACTGCAGAACTTTGGAGTCACCAATATACCGTGTCATGGCCAGGTAGAGGTCCTCCTTGACTCGGAAATGTTTCACAGCTACCACGTCCTCCATGTTGGGGATCTCACCCTGGAGGACAAACTTCTGGTTGCTCCGGCTCCACTGGTAAATCACAGGAACCTGTGACCGGCTTGCCAAAATAAGATGAGCCTTCCCGTCCAAGTTTAAGAACTCAGCATCAGTGTCACGGTACCACTCGTGCAGGGACTGGTATGAATAAAATCCATTATCGTTCCACTTGTACAGAGTGGATAAGCCAGCTTTTGAGCTATCCGCAACCACAAAGAACCAGTCAGCGCCGATTTGAAAAGCTTCAATGTCATTGGGCTTGGATATCTTGGATACCTCAATGTCCTGGAACTTATTGAACCTGCTTTGGTCGTCGTCGAATTTGAAAATGTGCGAACCGCCGAAAAGCTGAGCCACAATGACGAACACCTCATCTTGGATGACAACTGACTTGCAACCCACAATGGACTGACCTGAGAGGGAGGGAAACACACCAATCATAAGAGAGAAAAACTCATCAAGAGAATTCTGAGATAGTTAAGGTTTTACCTTACCTGTGATATTATCATGAGTCCTGAAGTTCATTTCAATGTGATCCCACTGGTACACCATACAGGTCTCTGTGCTGGGAGCGGCAATCGTCACATAGACATCATTCTTATAAGTGAATGTGTCAACAGACAAAGACTCAGATGCCACAGACTGATGGAGGACAAAATCTGGGGAAGAGGCAAACATTGGTTGAATCTTTCATAAACTTGTGAATCCTCCCAGCATCAAAAGAACAATTTTTACACTTCCTAGGATGACCCAGCTGAGTTGCCTGACACTGCAGTTGGACTTGAGACAAGTCCAGCTGGCTCAGGCGTTTCTCACCCGTTGAGATGCACTCATTTTGCAGGCTGCTCATGTCATTGAGGCGCTTGTCCTTCATGTCCTCCGGCCCAGCACACAAGACATCCGACACTGTGGCGTTGGTGCTCTTCAGCCACGTCATGAGCCACTTAGCTCGGCAGTCGCACTCAAAGGCATTGCCTCGCAAGTCCCTGCACAAAAGGACTACTGTATGTCATTGCAGAAAAACAAATGTGACTTTAGGGGGAAACTAAGGACAAAGCAAATTAAGAAGAGAAAGAAAATCCTGTAAACATGGAGCCCCCACATACGCTGTCAATTCTTGACAGAGAAGCTTAAGTGAAGAAAATAGGAAAAGTCGCATTATTTGGCCAGTGAGTTTAATTGTGTGACAAACTTACAGCTCTATCAGTGAATCCAGGTCACTAAAGAGGTCCCTGGGCAAGGCTTTAATGTTGTTATTTGCTAAAGACCTAGAATAAAAACCAAATGAATTAACACAGCAGATGCACCCAAAAATGTAATATCAGTATCATAAAATGTGCAAGCATGGTGTTTTTTTCTTTTTTTTTTGTAAATGAACAATCTTGAGACATACAAGTGAGTCAAGTCCCTGAGTCCTCTGAAGGCATATCTAGATGTTGTCTCCAGTTTATTACTCTCAATAAACCTGTAGATTAAAAAAAAATACAATAAGATTATAATAACTGTGACTTTGGTAGCAGATCGTGTAGAATTAACAATGCATTTTTATCAGCTATGCTTGTCATACTTTCAACATTGTGATGGATTTTTTGTTTTGTTTTTTTATATGAATTTTGCACAGTCATAAACTAAATAATTATCTCAGACAAAATACTGGAGTGGAGTCCAAGACAAACTTCCCTAAGGGGACAGTAATGCGTGTTATATCATATTTCAGCCAACATTTGCATGTGGGGTCCATCTGAGATATAAATGGGCTGCAAAATGGGGCTCCATATGGAACTGTTGATGGGTTTCATGTTGGCTCCAGTGGTTATAGATCAGATACATAAGTGATGAATGGGCCCAAATGGCGGTCTCATCTGGGTCCCACTTGGGCCAACAATGTAAGTGAAACCAATAGGACCCTATTATACTGTCCATTTACTGCTCAGACAGACCCCAAATACACGTTGGCTTGGACTGTACTGAATCATAGAGGACAAACATGATCCTGAATCCAGCAAGCTTTGCAAGATAACATTATATAGTAAATATTCTTTTTTGGAAAAAAAAAAATCATGCAACAAATGCACAGGGTAGTGAAACAAAGTGATGAGCAAAATTCAAATGTCATTTCAGATGAAATTCCAGTTGTCAGAGGATATGTAGTCCACATATGCCAAAAGACTATTTTATCATGTTATGGTGTTAAACTTTATTTTAATAAATCAGTCATGTGCTCGTGCTGTGTAGCCAGCATTTTTCCATTTGTTCTGCTTTGATTAAAAACAACTTACAGGTACTCGAGGTGTGGAAGGCCTGAGAATGCATCGTCCCTTACATTTGTGAGAGAATTGGAATTCAAAAGCCTGCAAGAAATAACAAAATCCACTGTTAACTGTGCTCCCTACCACAACAGTGCACTGTTTTGTGCTTCTGTCTGATAAATACATCTTCAGATGATATAAGCCCAACTCTTAAAAGAAATAGATATGAAAAAAGCAGTTGAATGACATATTCTATGGTCTCCTGTCATTTAACACAGTTTTACTGGGAAAAGCAGAAAAAAGCCAAGTCACAGCCCAGACATAGTTTAAAAATAATTATCTTTCATATGAAGATGTGAACACAAGCTTAAAAGATCTGTTAAAAAAAATAAGAGTTGATTTTTACAAAAACACGAGATTAATCCTCTGTATCAGCTGCACTTTTGCTTATGCTGACAGGCAAGCTGTCATCAGCGGAGTAACAACAAAGATTAATGGACTCTGTCAAGTACAGTATGTTATGGGCCTGCACTCAAAGCTCAAGCCAAGACTTCCATTATTCATTTCTAGGTGTCCAAACCTTTCGAAAAGCTTTCCTTGCTGAACAACTTTTAAGATGCTCCAGGAGACTCGAAAGATGCATTACCACACCCGTGTTGAAGTAATGCACCGTAGAGAGTTAGTTACTGATAATTGCAACGCCACACTGGTATAAAAGCTTGCTGTTGCTTACGTAAGCCTGCTGTGTTGAAGTTGAGCAGAATTAAACGTTTGAGAGGTCAGTAAGAGAATTTCCTGCAAGGCTAGGTGCATCAGTTCAATTGTAAGAGGTATTAAAAGTATTCTCACAGTAGCTGGAGGGATGGCATGTGAGCAAACATTGCTTCCTTGACCTCAGTGAAAGTCCCATTGACAATACTCCTGCAAGAAGCAAAAGAGCATATGAAAAAAAAAATCTAAAAGCTGTGAATGGGTGAAAACAGAGAAATGAATAAACAGCTACTGCATTGCCATCCGTTCTGATTTACACTCCTGTTATAAATTACACACATGTGAATCACACTTAACGTGATTGACAGATATTGTTTACTTAATAAAAGAGAAAGAGGCATGGACCAGATACTCACAAAGAACTGATGTCGTTGAGGGCGATCCTTGGGATATAGGAGGAGCCCACGCAAATGATCGACTCCTTGGAGCAGCTGCATGTTGAAGGACATCGGAAAGGCTTTTTCATATGGCCGGGCTGAGGCAGGCAGCACAGCGACAGGGACAACAACGCCCAAATCTTGAGAGCTGGCGGCATCTTTCCTGTCGGGCTCGCATGTGTGAGGTTTGTCGGTCGCACGGCTCGAGGCAGATGGCACCGCGCGTTTACACCCCTGCACCATGAAATGCTGCACTGGCTCCCTGACATCAGCAAATCAGCTGCAGCTCCCCTCCGGACGCTTTAAATATTTATTAAGTCAGGACTCCAGTCGGGTAGCTGTTGGTTAAACAACCACGCAACATTCATCGGGGTGGGAAAAAAAAAAAAAAGGTTTTAATCTCATAGCGTAAGTTTGCCACAGCTGAGCTTTAATTACAGTTAGAAATGCTTTGAAAGCTGTTTTAAAGGACACCAGGATGTCAGGTGTTTATTTGAGATCTAAAGCAGACATGTATCGTAATATTGTAATATTTACTGATAGAAAAAAAAATCAATCAAATCCAGGTAAAAAAACAAAAACAAACAATGCTGCATTTTATATGCAAATTTCAACACAATGTACAACTTATTCCTGTCATTTCTGTTTTAGAGTATCAGTTTTCTTTTTAAACAACGTAAAAGCCCAAACATCCCCCCCGACAGTTTTCTCATTAGGTCAAAGCGCTTGACTGAGACCTGGTAACTTATATAACCCTGCACTGGGAACGCTGTCGCACACTGAGGAAGCCATAGATTTCCCCTCCCTCATATAGGAGCTCAGTAGCGCATAACTGCAGCACCACGGACAGCGCCTCTGTAGCGACCCACGCAAAGCTGCCCAGAGACGGAATACAGTCGTACGAGAAATTAACACGGCTGTCACGTGTATTGATATATTGTGTATATATGTTGATATATTTGAACAACCGAAAATCCGAATCTATTTGAAACCTCAAGGGACACTTTTGTGCCCAAAATGATCTCCATAGGGGTCCAATCTTGGCTCCGTGGTGACGGATGCCGTCATCACGGAGCCAAGACTGAAAGGCCATTTGTCACGTGACAACATCCCTGGGGTCCTCAGAGGTCTCACTGAGTGCGCAGAGTGCTTTTAAGGGCAGTCTGTCTTGGTTAGGAGAGAAGAAAATAAATATTTTGGATTTCAAGCACAATAAGAGACAGTAAACACTTTTTACACATTTATTTTTAGCTGAATAAAATAGACTATGCAAAGTTTTGGTTTTACCTCTTGTGTGATAACCATACTGCAATAAATCCTATTAGCCTTTGTAAGCTGTGCAGTACAAAAAAAAAAAACAAATCTACAAATTCCAATGAAACTCTAAAGCAGCAAGATTTGAGACAAGCTGGCAGCAAGAGGTAAATTAAATAAAAATGATTAGCTCCAACATTTCTGATTATCAGAAGCAGCCATATTTGTTTAACAATCATCTGCACTGTACTCCCTAGAAGTGAAAATCTTTAGAACCGAATGCAGGTAATCATTTCTCAGCTCTGGTTACAACATAGGTGCAACATTTACTGCCTCCGACTCTCTTATGAAAGCTACATCTCCTCGTCAGAATGCTGCATTGTACCAGCGCCGTCTCAGGCAGCAGTGTTTTTCCACTATATTTTGTTAATGCTTCACTACAGCTTGGGAACAGTGGAAAATGTGCTGATCCAACAGCATAACTATCTGAGTTCAGCCAGATTTTAAAGGCTGCTCGTTGGATTGGTTCCGCTGTCGCTTTTGTTTCACTTTTATCCTGACCTGCGTGACAACTCGCAAGTGAAAAAGCAGCATGTCTACTGTTCTGTGTTAGACTGGACTTAAAAGAGTCACACCACCCTTTTAAGAGTGATAACCCTTGATAAGGTGGAGACGATGGGGTGGAGGGCACAGGTGGAACTTAAAAATGTTGCTTAAATATACTTTCTTCAGTTTTTTTCACTAAACACAAGTGTGATGCGTCTTTGGTGAACAATGATCACCTGGTCCTTGTCATCTGTTACAGTTCCTCAAAATAAATGAGTTAATTGGATCTAGAGGGTTCAGATGGAGTTAATGGGTCTTGTATCACATTGCAACATACTGCTATAGATATGGCACATCATATCGTGTTATTAATCTATATTGTTTCATATATCAATGAGAGGGAGAGTCTAATGTATTCCAAAAGCATAATAAATACTCATTATGCACCATCTCTCTGCCAAACCCTTTTATAATATCTCATCCAAAGACTCCACCATAAAAATATTAGATGGCTTTAATTATGAAAAATTACCAGCACAGTTGAACATAAACAATCGACAATGCATCAACAGCCTGGTTAGACACTTTGGTCTAATTATATGGAGGTCTCGTCCTCACAAAACATTCACATTAGCACACCATAACAGATCATCAAAATGAACCAGGGCATCAACTTGTGCCATTAAAAAAAAACAAAAAAAAAACTCCCACATCTGTCTCTGCCCACTAACATGATTACAGTACCTGGATTGATTCTGCCATCAAAAAGCATCATGTCAAAAGTTGTTGCAGGTAACACAGGGTAAGGCCTTGCTTTGGGATTTTACATTTAAGCTTAGTCATTCTTCATCAGAAACTTCCTGGTTCACTTGAGGTTCTGGGGAACTGCTCCTCACTGCAGTTCCCTCCTTCTTTAGAGTCTTCAGGCATTTGTCGAGTCTTTTGATGCACAGGGTCACATCTTCCCGAGTGATGCCCATAGCTGAGGCAGCATTGAGGTAAGGACAGGGATATGACTCTGAGTGGGACATGAATCCACGAAACGTGTGCCCACTCACGGTCTGCTCCTTCCCAAGTGGAATGACCCTAGAAACGTGGGTGAAAACAATCACGATGTACTACAGTCCAAAAGAGCAAAAGCTAAATCTGATGCTAAATTATTATGAATAAACAAATAAATCTAGTAGACAAATGAAGACCTTTTTAAAACTGAAATACTTTTCAGTTTGAAGGAATATACAGAAACATGTTGGAGGAACTCCAAAGCAGCAAAGAAAAATAAGAGTCTTCTTGAATCAGAAAGGCAAGTACATGCAAATCTAGTATCATACACCGTTAAAAAGTAACTTGCTATGGATTCATTTCATGAGGAGCCAATGTGGTACTGCGTAAGCTAGAGGGTTATGCGCCTACTCAGAGAATCATAGTTACAAAAGTAACTACAGTTAGTGAAACTTGGTGGACTGATTTTGAGCAGAACAGTGACGACAAAGAGTGAGATTACAGGTGGATTTAATTTTCATGGCTGGATTCATAAACTCTCGTCTCATATCTAATAATATCTTGTCAGCATTACTGCCAGGACAGACCCTCCATGTAAGTATCTGCAGTTTAATTTCACAATCTTGGTCAGTCAGAACATCAAGAAAGTGACTGAATTATTTAAGATCTATAACATGTTTGGAGTTTCACATCAAAACAGTTTAGTTTGTTGTTAAAACAAACTCTACTTGTGTGTGTGGTTTTTTTAACGTTAGATTATTTCATTTAAGCTAGTTTGAGATCAGTCATCGTCCTCAGCGGACACACTCCCAGTGCCTCAGAGCAAAGATCATTCCTTATTTCCTCATGAATTTGAAACCTGATCTTGGAGTCTGGGTAAATGTTTTAACCCCTGATATTTAGCACTCAGACTTTACAGATCTGGTTTCATGAATGGAGCCCAAACTAGATCTGACTTGATGCCAACTAATCTGGACTGATAACGTCTGACAGTTCAGCTTTGGTTACATCCTTATGGTTACATTTGATCTTAGATTAAAAGGTATAAATGGTAAGTATCCAAAGGCTTCTTTTTTAAATGTACTTTTCCAGTTTTACACAAACTATTTGTCTTTAGGAAAGCAAAGCACAGAAACATAAACCAAGACCACCACTGATATATAACAACCTAAAAGTGTTTCACAATTTTGAAAAGCAGGCGCTTTTAAAGATTCAAATTCTGCAACTCTGTAAACAATACTCATACCTCACATTTGGCAAGATTTCAACACTGTAAGCACAGCGCACACTCACTAAAAATAAATCAATTACTGGCTAGCTACTGACACAATGCGTAGGAGAAACCATTATGCTAGAGAAATACAATGTCGTAAGTGGGAGATCTCTTTTAATCCATTTAGCTGGATGTAGAGATAACAACAACAACAAAAAACAATTTTACAGTATTAAATATAAGAATAAAATAAAAAAGAAAATTCCTATATTTTACTATAAATTGTGAAAATCAATTTAATTATCTTTAGAAGCCTGGGCATCTCACCAAGCATACAATTGGTTAACAATCCTTGAAGAACTCATTTAGTTATATCTACTGGCAAAGGAAAAAAATCTTTAGCTCATTCAAATCTTAAGTGATGCAGTCCTGGGACACCAACTTTGGTCAGATGAGGTCATGGCCTCGGTTAAAAGAATTTATAGGCAACAGAAAAAAAGATGAGGAAAAATAAAAACACACACAAAACAAATTTTCTGTGCTTGAGAGTCTCTATTTGGGTGTTTGAAGACACTACCAATGTCAAAACTCCAACGTAACGCAATCTTGTCACTTCGTTTTTGCAGCCAAGTCGGCAAAAAATGTTATTCAGTTAGATTTTGAGATTTCCAGGCTACAGACCCAGAGCAGAGCAAAACGAGCCAGCTTGCCATTTTTTATCTCCACCCAGCTTCACATCATCCTACGTTTGCTGCACCTCGCTAGAGGGCAGGATGACCGTCAAACCTGTAACAGAATTTATTCCTCCCGTCCTAAACGAGACAACAACCTTTTAAATTAGGAGGTTGCTGTGATAGGACAGACTGTCTAATCTTCTAAAGTAGTCTCATCTCATCCATTTCCCTGATTGCTCATGTCGTCTGGCCATTTTGTTCTGCAAAGTATGCCACAGCGTCTCGTGTCTGCGGTGACAGAGTCCGTTTTTGAATTTTATAGCACTGGTGTGCCAAACATCCTGTATCCCGAGTCCAGACTCGGACCGTGCCCTTTTAAGGTTTTCATACCTGGCTCCTGAGACTTGTCGGGTGAACAACATGGAGCCCAGTTGAGTCACAGCCTTGTCACTTTCAGCTTGGAGACCATCTAGAGACATCGCTGGAAGAGAGACGTGGGGACATGGAACAGGTCGAGGACATAGTTTCAACAAAAATATGACAGAGTGACCTGTTAGTATGTGATCGGGGGTATGAGCTCACCCAGAGAAATGGGATTATGTGGGGTGTGAAGCAATCTCTCTCCATGTACAGAAGCTAGACCCTTCAGCTCCTGAGCCAGGACTGAATACATCTCCTGCAGGCCATGCAGACACAGGCAAGAGGACAGGGAATGAGAGGGGGCAGGGGCCATACAGAAGAACTATAAATAGTAACACAATACTCCTTTTACACACTGCAAGAGCCTTATTTTAACTGCGGCAGCCTTGGGTTTATTGCTAATCTTGCAGATCTACCAGCGAGCAAGTCGGTCCATGTCCAAACCCTTCCCTCCCCCCCTTGCTCGCCTGAGTGTGTACTATATTTCCCTCCAGGTTTCTAATACAGGCAGCATATCCACTTTCTTTCCTTCTGTGTTCAAGATATTTGTGTGCAAAACACATCTACCTCTGGGATCAATTACAGAAGCAGATGAATAAGAATGCATGCTCTCAAACTGAGATTTTAACACCCACGAGTTTAAAACATGCTGACAGTGTGCAGCTCTGAGTCTGAGGCAATATGTGAAAGATTGAATCAGGGCAAAGACAGACACAGATGCTGTGAGTCAAGAAATGACAGAGAAGCTGCAAAACAACTACTTGGAGGGATTTTTTTTTTTTTTGGTGGTTACTAGTGCCAGATGGCCTGGTGAAGCACTACACAGAACAAGATCTGCTCTCTGCAAGACACACACTGCTGACTCATACTTCCCTAGTTTGAAAGGCACCAAGAATATTTTCTCGAGTCAAACACAAGCAGTGTTTCATTAATGTCAAGTGTCCCCAAGTGTTCCTTGTTCTCCAACAACAAAGAACAACTTTACGATCCCAGAAGAGGAGGGGTGCAGTTGGTGGCGAGAGTGCAAGACTACAAGAGCCCAGACAATCAGTCAGTGTGCGTAAAGAGTAAACCTCATCTACATAAGCAAGACTAACTCGTCATCTATTGGTTCTTGAAAATATTATAAGCTGCAGACATCTCTTAAACTGGTGGCACATAAATCTGTAAAAGACCCTCAACACATGAAATGTCTGAATTATTTAAAGCTCATGACCCCTGGAGAGATGTGAGGAACCTACTTCCATCTGCAGATACTATGGAAAACGTGATTATTGCATCAATTATTCATATAGCGGACCAAGAGAAATCAATAAGGCTTCGTTGTGTCAGGTCATACAGGAAACCAGATGAATTTCCTAAATACACATTTCTGCTGTACAGAAAGATTTTATGCAAAAAAAAAAAAAAGTATTTTGGGTATGACATCACATCTCGGAGGAAATTTCCTAGACGTGAGTAACTCAGTAGTGTGTAGTAGTAGTGGTGGTGTGTAATAAGTGAGAAAAGTGACTTTCTAAAAGATCTAATGAAAAAAGAATGACAGAAAACAAAGTGAAATCTATGTTAAAAAAAACCCAGCTTTAGTGTCTTCATGTAATGTTAGTTTCAAGAGAAGCAGATTTAGTCCAGGTGGAGTGCGTTCATGCTACAGCAGAGTGGAGGTGTGGATCTGCTGCAGTGCCGACCATCTAAAGAGGGAAATGCTGCATTGTGAGCAACTGTGCTTGGAAGCAGGGAGCCATGGGGGGAGGTTTTCAAACACTTCTGGATCAATTTTATCTTTCCAAAGCATTTTCTTCTGCTCTCAAGCTCACTGATCTTTTTTTTTAAATCAAAGTAACAAAAGCTGGGTGGGTAAAACACAGCTTTAATTTGTCTTTTAAAAAGGCCAAAATACTTTTACACAACACATAAAAATCTGAAACTGCTTATTTCTGAATCAAAATTGTTACATCACGCTGAATGAAACTTGCATATATAGCATTCTAAAACCCTGATTTGGCAAATTTAATTTGCTTTGTGAAAGGTGATGTGTGCATGACCTCACCTTTCTTTCCAACAGGTACCTCTTATAGCCGCTGGCTCCCAGAGTGAGGAGAGTAATGAGGACGTCAAGCGAAGGGGAAGCCGACGCTCGACCTGGACAAAGAAAACCAAGAAAAGAGTCTGTTGGACTGGTAAAAACAACCAGACTCATACCATCAAACCAAAATAAAAGCAAAAATATCTGCTTTTCTTATTATCTTTAACTAAAAATATTATCTTTAACTAAAAATTTAACTAAAATCAGAGTGTATTTTATCAAATATAAACTTGATATCTTTTCAGGTTTACTGGGGTACTAAAGATAATCTATTTTGTGAATTACACATGCTTTCAAATCACTCTGTGCAGCTTTATGCCAAATCTAACCCCAAACAATCAGCAACACAAGAAAGCCAACGTGAGTCTGATGTAAAAAAAAAAAACCCAACAACAACAAAAAAAAAAAAAAACAATGAAGGCCACCTCTAGTGGGACAAAGTGGTATTACAAGACGTGGCGGCTTATTACCAGTGACTCTTGTTCAACGTAGATCTAAACGCCCCCGTGTGGTCAGGTGCGGTATAGCTTCTGACCACACGCATCCCCTGCGTGTGGTCAGATGCGTGTGTATAAATAGATTATTAATGCTGGAATACATGAAAAAGATGCCCCCACCACACACACACACAAATCTCAAGACACTTCTCACTTCTTAAAACTTTACAATTTTGATTTATTTATATTTATTTTAAATAGTCTGAATTTTTGTGGTGTTATTTTTTTCCATTGGTGCTTTGAACTTATGAAATATTGTGAAAAAATCTGCTAAAAATACAATATGATGTAGAAAAATAGTAGAAATGTCTGGATTTATTTGATCCAATTCTTTAATTGTCATCTAAGTAATTTTATAATGTTTAAAATACCAGAATCTCCACCACTACAAATTTGTGAACTTGACACCTTTCCTTTGTCTCACATTTGGTTGCAATCATAATGATGTTGTTTCTCATAATGATTTTCAAAGTAATAATGATTTAAGTGATTAAAGTAATGAGATGAGGCCTGCCATATTGAGCTTAACCTCCTTCAATTACACTAGAGTAAAATAATTATTAATTTCATTTATATCATGACATGTGGAATGTAATAATTAATGCATAGTCTATTGTAAAAGTAAAATACTGTCAAAATGCTCAAGTGTTAACTAGTAAAGATTTTAAATAATGAGACTGAATTGGCTGACTTTCACTGACACTTTCAATGACCCTACATTCACACTGTGAAATGTTAACACAGAAGAAAATAAAACAAAATACTGAATTTGCAAAGTCCAAAGAGGCTCAAATTGCAGGGAGACAAAATGAATAAAGTGTGGCAGGAACAAACTGAACTTAACATGAGGAATATTACACATGAGGGTAAGTAACAAGATAACAATCTTGCTAGGAACATAAGAAACTTGGAAGTATGAAAGCTAGTGACGGTGAACAGAAAACATGCCGGTGGAAACTAGTTACTGAAACCGGGAGCGAAAAAAGACAAGACTGAAAGAGTTTTACTCTAAATGAAACAAAACAAAAGCTTCAAAACTACAACAAAGAAATTGAACGATATAAAACCCAGAGACGTTGGCAATTTATACATGAGAGAATGTGATATAAAGATCTTACTGGCGAGATCAACGTTTGCCAATAATGAGGACACGGTTGAACTCTGGCATTTATCGAAGCAACCCTTCTCATCTGGATGTGTAGAAAAAAATAACCGGATTTAAGACTGCAGAGAGTTTTGAGTAACAGAACTGGTCTATTTAGATGAAGCCAAAAACAGCAGTACAACTGAATTTTACACAAGTACGAACAGCTTTAAAACCCCAGGCAAAATGTCAGCTGACCAATTACAAAAAACAGATCACTGTAACTGAACCAGAAAACGCTTTGTAATTCAGATTATTTTACTTTTGCTCAGTGGGCGCTGTCAGTTTGGTAGAAATTCAAATATAGGAAACACATGCTGTCTGAATCCATGTACCATTTTATGTTCTTGTGATTTTTTGTTTCCTTTTAATTTTACACTTGCTTTAAGTTTTTTTAAATGGGCTGGCTGCCACTGATGTTGCTTTTAAATCCACCTTGTTTCTATTTCCAGTGTTTATATATATTTGTATTAGAAAATAATTATTAATCTTACTGTTAGGAAGGTTATCAGTTGTGTTTAACTGTCAGCCAGTTTTTGTTTTTCTTCTGCAGTATAATTTCAGTATTTTCAATCGCATTGATTTTTTTTTTCTTTTCAAAATCCTTTAACAAACACTCTTGTTCCACTGCGGTGAAAATTTCCAACACTTTCTTCATCATTTGTTTAATACAGTTGTAGAGGATGATTCAAAACATCCACATTATCCTAGAAACATGATAGCGCTCGTCTCAGATGGCATAAACCAGCTGTAGCAAAACTTTCCAGTGTGTGTCATTTCAACTTAACACTTATCTGACAAAAAAGGAAATTTGAAACTATTGCCATGAATGAGGGCTTCAGGTAGGCACCAGTTTGAATATAATCTGAATACAGGTAATAATGTAGCTGTAGGATAATTATCAGATAGTGTTTCAGTCTTACTTTTCATACAGTTTGATGACATTAAGTCTTTCATATAATCCCAACAGCTTTACAACACAAGTAAAACACTTCAAGTGAAAAAAAAATTACAATCAAATCCCTTAGCCAAACCGTATGAATGTTCTGTCATCAAGACATCATTTACATAACTCCACACACACACTCCTGATGTTGTAAAACCTAATGAGGAGGAGGTTGAGTTTTACTGTCTCCGTCTCTAACCCGAGAGCTGCAGCAGACACAGAGAAAACAGGAAGGTATTGAATGTCGCAATGCTGGTTTTGGTGTCAAAAAAAAAACTGCAACCTTATCCTAAAAAGACCCTCTCCAGCAGACATGAATCCCTAAAAACTCAAATATGCAATAAAAATTGCAGATTGAAAGCTTTTTCATCATTAAAAGAAAAACCTAATGGACTTAAAATGTAGTATGACTCAATGTTCACACCTAACATGCAAATTAGCTGTAAAACCCCATCCTGCTAGTAATCAGGAATGCTTTTGACCAAGCCTTAAAAGACTATTTGAAGCAAAACTACAAACAAAGAAACTGATTTTGCTCATGGTACACATCTTATAGACATGATAAGATTAAAAAAAATGATTTTTACTAGAACAGGACTTTAAAATAACCAGTCCTCTATCCATGACTACTCGAGAGAGGCAGATATTTGGAGAAAGTATGTTGCTGCATTGCTAAACAGTTTCACACCTGATTGTTATCATTACTTTAAAAGATAAAATTGTACACTCAACAAAGTGAGTACAAGTACATGAACCAGTTTGGGTATTACTCACCTGGATACATCTTGCTTATCTCCTGTATGAAAGACTCATCAAAGCCAGCGATTATGGCGCCACCTACTGGAACCATGAAGTTCTTGTCCAAACTCTGAACAAATGCATCAATTCTTCCCACACGAGCCCCCTAATGAAAAATAATCAAAGAAACGACTGAAGCCAACAGCTAGTCTTTTAACATGGAGGAAGAGTGACATTTAAGTTAGGCATTTGTATCGATCCATCTCAAAGTGTCACATGCAACTCAAAAATCTGACTGAAGTGATGGACTGAGAACGAGGGGCAGGTACCTGCTGTATAAGGTGCATGCATTTAGATGACTGTACTCCATATGCATTGTTGACTATGTGAGGAATATCATATTTGGCACACATAGTGGCCAGCTCTTCAAGCCTGGAAAACAGTATGACAAACAAACAAACATAGAAAAGATTTAATATTTGGATTTGCATTTAGAGCCCCATTAAAACAGCTTTTATAACCTTTGAACCAGGTGACATCTTAAAATCTTACAAATGCCATCAAAGATTATATCTAATTTCTCCTCATGGGTTGAATAAATGTTTCTGTTACCTGTCAGGGACCCGCGGAGCAAAACAGGACGTTGTTGAATGAACACACAGGATGTTCTCAGCCCCAAGCTCCTCAATCTTGCTCTTAACTGCTTCAAGGTCCGTTCGTAACTCATCACCCTCAAGGACATTCTCCACAACTACAGGTTCAAAGCCTGATAAAACACATGTATTTGTTTCTGTAAAGGCAGAAAACACTTCTATCTAGGACAACAGCGATGGACAACTGTGCTCATTTGTGAAGGATGGCAGAAAATCAAATAATTCTATTCATTTTTATATAAATTTCCTTCAATAAAAACACTAAACGTGAGCAAAACATTCTGATTGAAAAACGCCTGTCAAAACCGACATATTTAATTTTCATTTCAAACCCAAATCCAGCCTGTTAACCGGATGTGTAGCTGACAGGAGTCACTTTTGTACCTGCTGTGATCATAGATTTGAAACAGGACTTCTGGTCGATTCGAGGCCAAATGATGTAGCGAGCTTTGGGTCTCCTATGACGAAGAGTCAGGAAGCACAGCGTCAAGCTCATTCCTGTTGCCATGGGAACAACAAAGCAACTCGCCACACTCCTGACACCTGTAACACAGAGTGAGTGGAGCATGGCTAGTTCTTACACTTTAAATAAAGTCCAGGTTTTCAGATTTACAAAAATATTTTTAAAGTCAAACCTAAGATGTCAAACAGAAGATATGTTCGATTTAGTAGGCAGGAGTGGCCAAGTGAACAATACTGTTGAGAATTATGGGAAATGTAGTCTCAAGTGTCCAGACGTAACCAGCATCATTCAAGTACTTTTCTTCCACATATTTTTTGTCAGTATACTATGCATACTCAACAAGATTTTTCAGCACTCAGTAGCTTAAAAAAAAGAAGAAAAAAAACCCACCCTGGCATAAAAATTAGTTGAATGAACCGTAATACTATTTTTTCTTACTGATAAGATGTACACACCGGAAAGCCTCAAGATGTCCAGCACAACTGAATTGGTCAGCTTGTTAAGCAGACTGGATCCTGCAGCTTTAGGCTGAATAGCAGCAATGTCACCTGAGCGACCTATACCATGGATCAACCTGCATAAACAAGCAGAACAAGAACAGATGTACTTCCTAAACTTTATGCAAATGTGATGTTACACTGCTAAGTCCTACAAATATGTTTGACGAAGTTCATGTAAAATATATGCCAAAAGAAAAGGGGCCCTAAAAAGACCCTTATTGTTGAAGGATGAATTTGTCAGCACTAATCTAAATGTTGGATTACAAAGATTTTTTGGAAGAGACTGCTTGAAAAAGAAGTCTAATTTTAGGTCTATTTCAGGTTTATGGAGACAAAGATGCTGAAACTGATATATTTAAGATAGTCAAATTAATCATGAGAAAAAAATTTTTTGGAATAATGAAAGAACTCAAAAACACTTTCATCACTATTGTAATTTTTTCCAGGTAAGTGGGCCTTGACCTCAGGAACAGTTTTACCCTCAAGAACATATATTTACCTTGAAATTCTCTCACATAAAATAAATTGGATTCCTACAAAATTATGTAAAGTAGCAGCTGTCCTATCTTGTGTTGAAACATGAAGCATAGGGGATGTTCCATACTCAAAGGGTAGACAATTTTTTTTTTTTAAATTAACCAGCAAATTCTAAAACTGAGTCTGACAAAATACAAGAAATGCAAAACTTAAACCTGTAATGTCGTCTTGCTACAAGCGCAGACACCACCCGGCCTTCTCTCTCTCCTACGCCACAGTTGCCCAGAAAGTTATTGCTGTCCATCACAGCCAGCTCGTTCAGGAAAAGCTCCACGGTGCTCTCGCTCCATCCTTCTTCTGGACACTTGCCCTGCAAAACCCACAATGTAAGAGGATGCACCTGAGCCAACCTTAAGGATACACAGAAGCAGGTGCTGACCTTACCTGCTCCAGCAAGCGTCTGATAAGTTGCTCGTGTCCCCGGCGTGCTTGAGAACCCTGTCGAATGTACGAGGGTGACACTATCTTCTCACTGAGGGTGAAGTTTTCACTGTTCATCTCTCCTGAACACACAGGTTTATATTAACAAGCCAGTAACAACATATTATGTTGATTTGTGATTAAAAACCACTCATTTGTATTCTCCATTCTAAAATGACCACTGAACTATTAATTATTACTCATAAACTTAAGAAAAAGGCCAGCTAACTCGTCTTTTCTTGTTTTCTTAATTTATAAAATTTATAGATTTCAAGGTGGGGATGTCTTCGGGCTGCCTTTTGGGCATAAATATAATTTGGTTTGCACCCTGATGTAGCACCATGCTCTTTAATTACATGCTGATTATTTTTATCTCCCAAAGTGCTTTTTTTTTAAACAAATTTTAACACATCTATGTCATGAGTTTCCAAAGTGACTTGAGAAGTGCTTAACAGAGTTTAGAAGTTGAGTTATGCAATTAGACATCAGAATACCTGCATAAAAACAAAAAACAAACAAAAAGAAAGAAAACCATAACTGTTACTGCAGAAATCAGAGGTGTGCCCAAATCCTGCTACAAAGTGTGGACACTGTTTTTTTTCTTGACTGTATGAAAATTCCAGAAAAGTTAATAATAAAATTCCTGATTATAAAACATTTCACTTGGGTAATTATGAACACTGGATCTGTCATTACAATGTACTTTTAAGTCATTACAGAGAACACTGGCTTCCCATTGAAGACATGTAACGACAAGTCTGTGTTGCAGTCTTTCCTTAGTGGAAAGTGTTATTTCTACAATAGACCAACAAACTTGACTCAAAATTGAATTATGTCTCCCTTTCTTTTAAAACTGAAATCTCCTAACTTCTTCAATTTAGCAGGGAAAATACATAAACTTCTCATGTTTTTAAAAAGGAAAGATAAAGACATAAAAGTATCCATTAATGGAAAAGAACAGATGTGGTGACATTATCCAAGTACGACTATATGTTATATTAATTTTAAGTGAAAGTTTTAAGTAAAACATTTGCTATACTTTTGATTTTTAGTGGCTCTGAGCCAAAAAAAAAAAATTTAAACTTTAGAGTTGTCTGTCTGCTACCGTAATGTATTTAAACAAGGTCTAATTTGAAAACACTTAAAAAGGAACACATCAATAAAATCGTGTATATATGAATGATATCGTTTAGATTGAACTCACCAGCCAGATAACATAAACAAAACGTTGCTGTAAGAATTTAGCTGGAGTCTGGTTACAGTCTGACAAACTGCTGCATCATACTGTTTACGTTCACAACACAGTTAATACGGTGCTGCTAAGCTAAGCTAACGTCTTCACACAACTCAAGACCATTCCGTTTCGCTGGGTTTCATTTTTGTCGGTGACAATCTTCTTATCTTTTTCTTGGCGGATTCCTCTTGTTTTAAGACGTTTACAGACTAAAAAACACTTTAACTTCAAATGGAGAGACATAAATATTGCGTAAACATCGAAGCGGCATGGAAACAGCAAACTCTCCACTACCTCAGAATATTACGTCACTTCTGAGTGTTAATCATGTGACCAACGTCTGCCGTCATCTCCAATAGCAACCGTACAGACTGGACAAAGCTATGGGAAATATTTTTTGTTTTGTTTTTCTCCCGTTTTCATTTTAATCTCAGTGATCATGTCACCTTTTACGAGAGGGGATAAAAACTTGTTTAACGCGAACTTAAAGTTGCTCTTATTGCTATTTTCTAAATCCACTTGAGTCACAAGTGTAGTGAAAAGGTTGATGTTTATGTCCTGAAATTATAGAAAAATTTAGCGTACATACTGTAATTAGTGTATTCTCTTACAC
Organism: Zenarchopterus dispar; assembly: GCA_028564865.1. NCBI lineage: Eukaryota > Metazoa > Chordata > Actinopteri > Beloniformes > Zenarchopteridae > Zenarchopterus > Zenarchopterus dispar. Next base: position 4,081,245 of record JAOWBL010000010.1, read on the forward strand.
TTTAGATAGTTTTCTAAATTATTGAAAAGCTATTTCACAGCACAACCCATCTATTTCAGCACTCAGAATGTATTATTTGAGACTTAACATAAAATTACAATTAGAAGGGAGCAATAAAATATATTAATTGACTATAGTAGTGGTGTTGGAAGTGTTATATTCTTCAGTAAAATTATTGGGAACCAAAAAGTAAGAATCCTTGGAAGAGTCTTTGGAATCGAAAGATAAGCATCATCTGTATCTGTGGTACCCACATAAACATGTACAGTTGTGTATTATTGATAAAGTCTATCTATGCATCTTAGTCTGTGTACTGCAAAGTAAAAACACAATTTCCTTGTAATAGTTACTTGATGCATAGTGTATTTTGGACTTCTTTGAGGACAAAATTGTGAATTAAACTACCCCTCTATTTTTTTAATTTTTGTAAAAAATTATTTCAATAAGCAATTGTTTTGGACATAGACATATGGAGATTTTAATTGTCACAAATTCTTATTAAAATACATAGCAACTTGTAGGTCCAGTATTTCCATTTGAGATGCATTGGAGTGACATGAAATGAAAGACTTGAGTGATTTTAAATTTATATTTATGTATTTTTCAGGATGAGAAATATTGCAGTTCTGCAGGAGGTGATGTTTCTTACAGTGACAGAATATGTTAAATAAAATATAAAGATAAAGAAAGAAGAAACATTTGTGTCTGCTTACTTTTTTAAATGGACACAAGTTTGTATTTAGTTAAGCACAATGAACTTTAAAAAGTTTAATTCTTCAAGTTATACATTTTTTTTCTTTTCATACATAGTATTTTCATATATTTATTGGGTTTGAAACAGCCAAATCTGAGGAAAATCAAACCAAACGCAATCAGGTTTACACAAAATATCCTGAGTCTTTTTTGTGTACTTTTCACAGGTAAGTATACTTAGTGATACACAAACAAATGGAAAAACACATGTATGGGGGGGGGGGGGGAACCCATCAGGATTTAGCTGCAAAGGGGAGAGAAAGATGGCAAGTTGATGGCATAGCAGAGTTCTCAGTTCAACAGCTATGCCAACATCTTGCCTTCCTTCGGAACCCATGATAAAAAGACACTTTTGATGTTTTCACGGTCCATCCTTGCACTCAGATCCAGTCACCTGTAACTCCAGGTGTTCCTGGCTTGTTCAGGTGAGAAACATTCACCCCGACGACATTCTGGAGTTGCAAAATCTCAAGTGGCAGAAGCACAAAAGAGGAAAAAAAAAAAGAAAAAGAAAAAGAAAAAAAGCGCATGATTCCCGTCGGTTTGACAAGTTGAATGTTTTTTTTTAAATAAAAAATCAACAGCAACAAACAGTTCAACCTGAAGTGACTTATTTATACAAAGAAATATGTGGACTCACGATCCAGTGCGTGTAGGAGTAAAAGTCTTGATTTATAGTTTAGTTTGACATGGTAAAGAACAGCAGAATTGAATTCCAGTGTCACATGGATGAGCAGCGCTGCAGAGCTTTTCCCTCCAGCCTGCATGCCTTGGCCCGACACACCAGCCTTCTCGTAACATCTACCTGTTGCTGCGTGTGAACCCATTCCTCCTTCCAGCTCTTCCCAGATCTCAGATCCCAGATCCCCGTGTCCTCCCACCAGCCGTGACCGGCGGAGCAAAAAAAGGACAAACTCACGAGTAAGAGATGACCACGGTCCTCCGTCCTGGGAAGCGGCACGCAAAGTGGATGATCATCTCAGGAGGGATGTCTTTAACAACCCAGAAGGTGTGCCGCCGTGACTTCCGGTACCTTTGAACGTCTAAGAGGAATCTCATTGGTCCAGTTATGGAGGAGGGCCATCATCCAAGATATGAGTGAAGAAAAAAAAAATCCCTCCAAACCTGTAATTCTACAGTGTTACAAGATTACTTGAGTGGCTTCTTTGCTTTGCTTAAACTTATCCAGCCCCAGCCGGTATTCCATCCGAACTCCAGCTGATCCATAGCAAAAAAACAAACAAAAAAAAAAATCCCCACGACTCCTGGTTCTGGTTTCCTTATGAATCACTCACAGTGATTCAATCACTGTCTAGACCAGTGCATATGACCAGGCAGGACAGGAAACGCCGTCAAAGTCTGAGACCACTCATTCAAGGTCCCTCCATCAAATATTGTGTAAGTGGGCAAGTTGTAATATTGATTTATAGCTGGACCGGAGTTTAGACTTTTAAGGGTTTGATTGTGAATCATCTGAAAAGCTGAGAAATCTTTGTATTCCCTGACCAGTCATCTCTTTCACTGATATTCAGTTTTTAATCCTATTTGTAGACGTCTGAAATGTGTCAAGGCGTTAAACAGTTTTGATTATTAAGATTATGTTAATTTAAACATACAGCCTTCTTTAAATTTCAGAGGGAAATATATTATTTTTTTATGTAGCTTTAATTATGTTAAATCTTACTGAAATGTTATTTCCTCAATGAGTGCTTTTTAAAAAATTATACTACATTTCTGTGTGTCATGTTATTGCTTTTGTGTCTCTTGCAGAGATATATTAGAGGATGTATAAATTGCTCCTGCTTGTATTACACATCTAAAAACAAACATCTGAAAGCTTGAGATTTTACCCATAAATCATTTATCTTATTGACCTTGTGACTTCTGAGTTTGAAGCCGCATGTCTCCTTTAACTTTTAACTGTTTAATGATGATACAATTAAAACCTTTGAAAAGAATGAATGAGAACTTGTTTTTCACCTTCTCTCTCTCTCTCTTTTTCTTTAATTATTCTTCCCATGGTTTATGTGTAAACACCTTTTGTCTGAGTCTCTCATAAGAGCCCAACCCATAGGCTCGGCTGTCCATTACTTAATATTAAGGTGGCATAAACCAAATTAACTCTCCCAGACAGTTTGGGTATAACACAAAATCCTAATTTATGAACAAATTTAGAACAAGTATTTGGTTTCCTTCTCAGTGTGGATACTTTGATATACTTTGAGATTGAAGAAAATTTTTTGTTTGTATTTTAAGCTGATTATGCTCCAATACTGAATATACTTTTTGAACGCGGGGTTTAAGTTGCTCCATTTAAATCTTTATGACCTGATGCAACAAGTACAAAAATTCAGTTGTCTACTTCCCCACCTCCAGCTTCATTCTTCTTCATGTTTCGAGTAGATATAAACTAAACATAATTTGTTGTATAACCCTTTAAAGCTAAATGACTAATGGCAGTTTTGTTAATAATAACCCAGGCTACAGTTAAAAATGCACATTAACTTGAAGAAATTTTATCTCCTTTTAATTGGTTTGACAATCTTTAGTAAATTCCTTCGTTGGTGACTCACTTTCGAAGGTGTAGATTCTGGCCGCACCTGCCTCCCACAGAGCAAAGAACTTAAGAGGAATTCAGCAACTACTGGATGTCTCCATGATGTGCAATAAACATCTGTTTTGATGTCATATCATAGCAACCACGTTGTAAACAGAAAACACAAAGTAGGTGGAATATTAATGAATTCAGCACAGCAGACCTGTGAAAGTGAAGAGTCCTACTTCCAACAAGGAGCCTGCTTTGATTGACAAAAGCAACAGTTGAGTTGCTGATGGGCTGTTAGAGCGAGAATAACAGGAATAATGAAACTCTACCTTCAACCTAAGATAAACTAAAAAGAATACCTGAAACGTGTCACTGCAGATCCAGATATGTACTATGGATCCTACATCCACTATGTCTGAAACATTGCCAAATCTGGTTCACTCGCAGGTTGCGAAGACATCTGAGAGCCGTTCCAGTTCAGATGTTTGTCCATATCATCAAACAGATGGAAAAGATGGATGTTAGCCTTCGACTGGAGAAGTCAGCTCAAACACCAGCAGTCAATGACTCAAGACTAGTGAACAAATCGGCTTGTCTTACTCACTACCAACTTTTTTTTCTACATTGACTCTTAGATAAATTCCATGTAAAAAAATCAATAAAATCAACCTTTTACATACTCTCACTTCACCACATGCTTTCATTTTCTCTCTGTTCTACTTCCTCTTTTCAATCTTTATTTAACCAAGGAGGGGAAAAAAACCCTTTAAATTTAAGTTTTCCCTAAAATGTCCTCTGGCCCAAACACAACAGGAACTAAGAGCTAAAAAAATCATTACAAAACAAACACAGCGATAATATACCCACAAAATGTTTACATATACACCATAATTCCTAAAATTAAGGTCTACAATTACATGCAAGGCAGCAAACTTTTTCTTTTTATGTACTCAGTCTTAAAGTCCTGATATAAACAAGGGCAGGGATAATGAGTCGTAACATCTGCAACCAGATGTTGCTTCATCTGGAATATTTAAAATGTGTTTAAAAATCCTGAAGTGACACCAGTCCCTCAAGGTTCAGATGGATTTGGACCTGGTTCCAAGTGTCGGAATGCCCTTTCTCCCCCATCTCTATTTGGATTTTAGGTAGAGCTTAAGTAATCCACTTTGAGGAGTTTTAGAGGTTTTTGTTTGTTTAATGTAAATGAATTCTTTCCATTCGTCACCACTTCTTGTGTTCATCTTCAATTTATGGCATCTTAATGTCATTGCTTTTATTTACTTTAAAAAAAAAAACAACTCAGAGAGCTCATGAACTGTTGTACTTTCTCCGCATTTGTTTTTTTTTTTTTTTTTTCCTGGCTCAACATGTAAATATTATATTAACAGTCAAAGCTGGTGGACTTCTATGTTTGTTATCCATCATTTTACCATGTCTTAGTAACCAAAACTCTGTTTCAGACATTTCTCAGGCTGAATCACATGTCCACATGTGTAGCAGTTACAAATCAAATAGACACAGACTCTCATTGTGAGTCATGGTGGTCTTAGGTCCTTTTTCTTTAAAGTTCTGAAAATAAAGCCTCAAAGTTGCTAAACAGGGCACTTTTGGTGGTGACTCGCCTCCACTTGAGATATTTTGAGATGATTCCCAAAGTGTGACTCTCACTCGCCTTTCTGCTGCCGCGCTCGTAACAGGACCAAATGAGTGTGCATGATCCGGCCTGCAGCCTCCTCCGAGACTCATGTTGCTGAGTCAAATGCAAGAGCAGCAAGCTAAAGGTAGATGAAATCACTGGGAAACATCTGGCCGGGAGTCCGCTAAAACTGCTCAACAAGCCAACGCCTGTGCTTCTGATCTTTGTCCCTGAATTCACATGGACTTTGTTAGCTGTTGGCAAATGATGGAGAATGAGCTGGCCATGAGTGGGATGCAGGAGAGAGAAAATTCCTGCAGACCTCAACAGTACTGACTCACAAAATTTAAGACGAATTCCGGTGTGCCGGCATCATTTTGTGGATTTGTTCGCTGTTACCGGTGAGTCAGGGCTTACACACTACACATCAGTGTCCAAACAGTCAGGCAGCGCACTGTAAAAACTCCAGCGTTAAAAAAAAAGGCACAATTCAAAGAGTTAGCACACTTTTACTGACAAACAAACAAACAAAAACAAAACGTTCACTTTGGTCAGATGAAGTCTGGAAATAATTACACTTTCCAAGTGTTTTTCTTCTTATATATGATACAGTACCGAAATTAGTTTTTAAAAAATTTAAATTAATTTTGTATTTTATCTACATTTTCCAGTTATATGAAGAAGGAGCTGTACAATATTTTATATGCTGTTTGGACAGTCAGTATCAGGTCAACCAGGGGTTTTGTATTTTAAATATCTGCTCATCTTTGAACATCACAACCATTAGGACCTAATTTGTGAAATCACAGCATTTTAACAGAAACTGGTTGTCAAACAGCAAGTTTAAAGGTCTGAGAAAGAACTTGCGAAAAGTATTGCATATTTTTGCATTAATCATATCAGCGTCCGTCAGATTTTATTCTACTTTTTGGGAATTTTGGGAAAGAACCAAATATTAGGAGAAGAAGTAGAGAGAAGAGGAGAAGATAATGCGAAAATTTCACAGATCTTTTGGTCAAAACGCATATATCCAGAAAATAATCTGGATCCAACTTTATTACAAACTTGGGATGTGAGAAAATGAAAATGCAAAATTTTCACAATTTCTAACATTGAAAATGTTGAACAGCTGTCAAAGATCTCCAAATATTACTTCAAAAATAAGCTATTTGCTTACAGATGCAACACAATTTAATTAAAATAATAATAATTAAAAAATAGAAATAGAGTGCGTATTAAATTTTGTTACCTTATTTATTTGTTTGGCTCTCAGTGTCAGATGTCCCTCTTTTTTTTATCATATATAATATATTTAATCTATTACTCTCTGTTAACTACATATACATTTTTTTCTGTTGAGGAAAGAAAATACAGATAGCTGTCATCACATTTAGGTGATAGGATTTTGAAAAGCACAGTGGGTGACCTAAGTCCTGTCATCTTGCCAGGAAAACCGTCAGGTTTTGTTTCCATAGACAAAGGTGCCACACAAAGCAGAAATCCCTTGAAATTCTGATTTATGATGTAAAATTGACTTCACAAGACGTCACATGTTCTCTTTAAACCATCCATCATCTGTTAACATTGGTTCATCCAGATTTAAATAACATGAAATGTATTTCTTACAAGTTATTACATATCAAATTTGTTAAATTAGTAGTAAGATAACTTGAACAATTTTTTTAAAAAATTGCTTATTTTCCATACTCATTGTCCTTGTTTTAATACTTGGCTGTGTTTTATGTTGGATTGCCATGTTTTGTTGTTGTTGTTTCTTCTTCTTGTATAGTAGCATTCAAAGGTGCTTATATGTATTTTTATTATAATTTATAACAAAAAAGAAGAAAAAACATAATTTGGCCCAAATTTGATTGGATCAACTTTAACTGGTTTAAATAAATAAATAGATTTTGTTTGGGAATTTCCAAAAAAAACCTTCTGCTGGTAGTAAATATATTTAAAGAGAAATTGGTCAGTGTGCTTTGATAATGTGTTGTTGTTACCATTTTAATTGCGGGTGACGCTTTCATAAATGGCATTTACTGTTTCTGAACTTGGCTACAATAAGTAAATGAATCATAAATTATGAGAAAGTATGAGGTTCCCTGAAGCCATTCACAGAAAAAAAAAAAAAAAAGAGGGTGGGAGCATCATTAACGTGGTCCTTGCAGCTTGTAATGAGGGCTTACTGTTGAGATTTCTCAGGAAATTTAAACTAATATTAACATATTTAGAAATGTTTACAATATGCCAAAAAAAAATTAATTAATTAAAAAAAAAAATCAACAGGTCAATGGAAACTTGCAGAATATGCTTTATTTTTTGAATGTAAGCTTTATGGTATTCAAAGAAGCCACAACATTTTTTAGAGTACAAGACTATTTAAAAAAAAAAACCCTCAGTTTTATGTTTTAAGTTAGTGTAAAATCAAAACATTAAAGTAAATAAATGTTGGTTATTTAAAGATGTATGTTGTTGATGTTTAAGGTCAGTCAGTAGTTTTGAATGTTGCTCATTTCTGCAGAAAGCTTCAGGACAGACTTGTAGCAACAATCTCAATTTTGTCTTCACATTTCTCTCCAACTCTCCCATTAAAAAAAAAAAAAAAAAAAAAAAACTTATGTAGAAACAGTGATCAGACTTACCATGATATTTTCTCTTTCAAACTAGAGTATATCCAGAAAGCAAAAGAATCCTGTTCTGAGTTGTGGGAGCTGCATCATTTATTTAGACAATACAGGAGTCATAATGGTGTGTACAACCCTTCTCCAAGGGAAATGCCCGTGTTTTTCTTTCCACAAAGTGGATCAGGAAGTATTTTATGCAATACTGAAGAAACTTCACACTATACTGTGGATAGAGACCAGCAGCGAGGGAATTCTAGCGAAAGGTGCAGAGAACACGCCGTGGGGATTACCGGGAAAAACCAGGGGCCTACCGGGGAGAATGAAACATGCTTCTGTGGAAAAAACCACAGATGGTGTCGTGGATAATGTTAGAGTCCTGCAAACAGACTATGTCTCAGAACAACAGTTCTTATACCTGTATGAGAGGAGGACAAATCCAACATGAAGTTTTTCATCGGCCCCACGCAGAATAAAGAAGCACCTCTATTAGTATGCGTGTGTGGCGTAACACAACCGGTTTCCTTCATGATCACAGATGAACCCTGTCGGCGTTACAAGACTCCATGTTTCTTCTTCCTTTTTAACTTTTGCCTCCAGGGAATCGCCGGTGAGGAAAAAAAAAATCCCTTCACCCTTAATCTTTTTTTCCCCCCGTTGTGGCTCTCTGTGTGTTTTGTAAAAGCAAGACAGTTAAAGGTGAAAAGTCGATCATGCAGACTGAGTTCAGCTGATGTGTAGACAGATAAAGGCTGTGCAAATTTTTATTCGTGACTCAACAAGATGAAAAGTAGAACAAAAAAATTTTTTAGAAACTTACTTGGAAACCATGAGACGCTATTCTGAGGAAATACAAAAACATACTAATTCAGAAGAAATCCTCTAATGTTCTGGGGGACATTATTGAGTGGGTGGATTATGAGAAATTCTCCAAAATTACGAAGACGACGTTGTTACTTGGCCGCATAGACGTTTTAGAGTTTGACCACTAGAGGGAGACATACTACAGAGTTTTTCATGACACGCAGGACTGAATGAAGAATGGAAACAAATCACAGCAGTACCTGAAAAGATGCAACTAAGAGGATTTTACTTATTTTCTATGATAGTATTAGCTGCAACTTTGCTCAGTACTGAAGGGGAACGTCCGTTTTTTTCCACTGCAGCTGATACACACAGAAAAATGTAGCAGCACTGAATAAACTCGTGGTTTATCAAGGCTACATGAAACTGGAGAAACAGAGCCATCTGGTCTTTACGTTACATCAGCAATCCAACATCTGTGTGTGTTTTAAACAACCTGAGCCAGTAAAATGCATGGCCCACAATGACATCCCTAAATTACAAGATGTATGATACCAGATTTACCACTATATGTGACTGAACTACAAATGAAGGAACAGTACATATTTCTGGGGGGAAAAAAAGGCAATTAAATTATTTTCAGTCAGACTGGCCACTGGTCTGAGGTGTGTGCAGGTTTGGGCTTTTCGGCTGCATAGTATAAGCTCTCTCATGTAGAGCTGAGTGTAGTTTGAGTCCAGTTTGTTCAAATTCCTGTTTGTATGGAAGCACAAACCTGCAGCACAGAGCTAAAATAAGGCACATTTGTTGAAAGTGGCTCATTTAATCATGTGAAAATCAGCTTCAATGAAAAGAGGCATAAAGAAACAACTGACATGAGGTCACTTGTATTGTAGCTCAGTGGTATTTTGATTATAATAGGTCACAGATGTGTCAGGGAAATATTTGGGAAAATTGTGCCAAATTGTAGAAAAACAGGACATCCAAATGTGAGGCTATTTGAAAGGAAAACATAAGTCAAAAGTTTAACTTTTATTGGTGATCCATAGCACACCAGACAATCCACAACAGAGTTATGGAAATGTTTAAAACTCAATGAAACAGTAGCTTTGAAATGGGCAGCATATCCAAGATAGCTTTGAAACATCTTGTAGGTTGGTGAAGTGTACACAGAAGAAATTTCAGGCATTTTATCCATCCGTCAATTATTTAGGGTCATCAATTTAGAATCGCCAGTTACTCTGACATATTTGTTTATGGACTATGAGGGGAGACTGAAGCACCCAGAGAAACCCATGCAAGAACACAGTTACTGCAATCAGGAACCTTATTGCTGTGTGGCAACTTACTAATCAAATTTTAGGTACCATAACAGTGTGACTTCAAATTAAAATCATAAAGAAAAACAGCAGATCATTGCTAAATCTAGGCAGAGCATATGCAAACATACAGAAACAGGAAACCATATGGCCTTCGATTTCCCAGTCCCCTTCACCTAGTTAACCTGTGACTCTTCTACACACAAGGCATGGTTAATTAACACCTACGCCTTCAGGTGTGGAGGGAACACATCACACACATAGGGTCCTCACTAAACACTAATTCCAGGCAGACTTTGGCTCCAGTAGAAGGTACTTTAGTTGGATATACTGTTCAGGTGTACAATGAAAGTCTTCATGCTGCAGACTAGATATGAGTACAGCATGACAGCAGTGAGATGTAAGGTAGGAATAACAGAGCGGTTTCAGGTGAAAGTGGGACTACATGAACCTCCTCTTGTTTACCAAGGTGATGGAAAGATTGAGCTCAGACAGTGGTCTCCATGAACCCGTGGAGGGTATGATGTTTGTGGATGATATTTTAAACTGTAGTAAGCAGGTGGAAAAAGAAAAGAGAAGTGGGAATATGCTCTTGATCATAGTTGTCAAATTCTAGTGGTCTGGTATGTTTTAGATGTTTCCCTGCCTCAGCACAAGATATTCGAATGAAGGGATCATCATCAGCTTGTTGTCAAGGTCCGCACAAGCCTGCTAATGTCAAAGTCACCTGTTTCAGGTGTGTTGAAGCAGGAAAACATCTAAAACATGCAGGAAACCCTCAAGGATTGGATGTTGAGACCACTACTCTACAGAGAAGAGGTAGAAAGATGCTGGAGATGCAACTGTGAGAAAAGAGGGAGAAGGGGAGTGGATGTGGTGAGAGAGGATATGTGGTTGATTAGAGTGAAAATATATACAGGAAATGTTTAACTTAATAAAAAGGTATGCTTATATTTCAACTCCTCTAATTTCTTCTAAACAATGTATGAATATTTTCTAAAATAAAGCTAGAAACAATAAATACTGGCCGACAACACTGTTGCATATTTGAATTTGAATCTTTATTTGTTTTTATTATATACTTTGTGTTTTTACATAATGAGACATATTTCTTTTACACATATAGATTATATGGTTAATTTGTATTTGTATACAGTGTATGTACACGTTAAATAAATCTTACATTAACACCAAGAAAATAAAACATTTACAGTGCAAGAATTAGTGGTTAACTTTCACAGTCGCTTACCCTGGTAAACCAAAATCAATGCCAAGCTCGCATGCTGAACCCGTGTGATATCTTTTTTTTTTTTCTGCCCATTCTCGATCTCACTCCCAAAATAAGGTGTAAATTGGAAACTTATTCTCTTGACAGGAGGGGCTTGAGGAACCGAAGCGAACGGGTACAGCATGCACATGTGACCGAAGCAGTGCAAGACAAACAAAAAGTCTTAAAGGGGTATTTCTTAACTGTTTTTTAGACTCACTTTTCAGATAATAACATGTTATTGTGAGACAGTCAGAGAAAATTGCTTTTGATTAGATGATACATTTGATAATTTATGGGTGGAAACGAGAACTTGACACCATATTAACTAGAACTTTGCTCTTTTTTTTTTTTGACACAGAGGAGTCTGTGCAAATTAATCAAATAAGATGCAACACGTTCACTGGGTCCACGTTCTGAGTACTCATGAGTACTAAGCCTATGAAACGCAGGAAAAAAAAAGAAAAGCCTGCATTTCCTTGAATGTCCAACTGTTCTTCAGAAGAAGGGGCGAGATGAAACAGGAGTGAGGTGTGAACACATTTACCAGAGTGTGTGGGCCCGTTGGGGGAAGAGCTTAATGGCAAATATGCATGAGTCATCGCGGAGGCTATAAAATGACTCTTTCAGTGTGGATGGTGAGAATGTAGCACACGAGAACAAACTCCTTACAACAGTTGTGGGTATGGTGCGCGCAGGCTTTTGTTTTTCCTTCGCGTTTGTCAGAAGCCACGTTAGTGGTATGTGTAAGTGCTGCAGTCGCTCTGCCAGAGGAGTCATGATGGTCTTCAAAGCCCTCATCGTCAAAAATGAAAACGAACAGACACATTCACAGACGTTTTTGCTCAATACTAAAGGGGCCACCCGCATAAAATACTGAAGTCCTTTACCCTCCAAAAAAAACCAAAAAAGTAAACTGAACAGTACTGAACAAAGTATATGAATGAACCGTTCGGTCATTGCAATAAAGAAAAATAATATTTACAAAAATAAGACCAATGAGATCTTGGTGTTTCTCTCTGAATGGATGCATAAAAGTGTCAGCGTACAGTATACAGTTGGTCTAAGCTCTGCTGTACAGTCTGTGGGTAACCAGCCCAAATTCCTCACATGCATCTTTTTTTTTTCCCCCCTCACACATTCAGATAATCTATTTACTACTATTTTACAGTTAACTCCTACTACGCTGCTGTACAGAGGCTGTGTTGAGGTAAAGCAGGCGTTTGTGGGCAGCTCTAACAGGAAGGGGTTTGCTTTAGAAGAAATGACCCCCCACTTTAATCGCGGGGTTTCGGAAAGGACACAAAGGACGGCGGGGAGGGGAGACGGACGCGGTTCTTAACGACGACGAATGGTATATTGCTGTAAAGTCTTTGATTTCCACATTCTATGAAGCTTAAAGAGAGATCGTGATTATGATTTCTTTCTCCAGTATAAAATACAAGTTGGTGTGCTTGTGTGTATATATACACACACCTCTATTCATGGATAAAGTGTAGGGGATGGTCATTGTGTGATGACATACACATGCACACAAAAGCACCTTCGATTTGAAAAGAAATTGCACAAGTTTGATAGATATCATTAACCATACATATTGACAATTTCTACATAGAGATCGAGCACTGGTTTGCATTAAGAAGTTATGAAATGTGTTTGAAAAAGTTTACATTTTGGTATACAAGTTTTTAAATGTTGACTGGTAGGCTATTATTCACCCTTGAGGCTCTTTTATCCATGCAGTTAATGCCTGAAACTTGTACCTCAACAGCTGGACTAGCTGGTGATTCGAGCCAAGTTCTACTGTGAACGAAGCACTACACATAGACTAATCTAAGCCAACCGTGACGCTTAAACACTGTAAAGTTCTTTTCAAATGGATTATTTTGACATTGACTTTGTTATGGGATTCTAATGAGCCTACAGTAAGTACTCATGCATTTATTTTCCCCGACCAGTACGAGATATTGAAGGCTAACATATATTTTTGAGAGGCTAAACTTTAATTAGGGTTTTTTTTTTCTTGCCTTTTTTTTAATGGTGCATGTGAAGCATGAAAAGTTCTGTAAAATCAGAGGGTGTATTCAGTGGCCAAAAAAAAAAAAAGGTGCAAATTGTCAACATGGTTCCACATGAACTAATACTGCTACAGGATATCTAATGCTACTTCTAATGAAAATGAGACCAAAAAAAAAAAAAAAAAAGAAAAGAAAAAAATCCTCTGAAGAAACATCCTGCAGTCTAAAAATGACATCTGGCAGGAAAGAGGGGAGCTCAAACTCGTCATTCAGACTGTGCGAAACAGAAACAAGGGGGAAGAAGTCCGTTTGCCCACCAAAGAGAACTCCTTGTTACTCAGGTGCAAAGTCCACGAGAGAGTCTTTCCACTCAATACCATCAGGGACAGAGAAGCGTTTAAAACAAAACATTCATCTGCACAGTCTGCAGTGTTCTCATCCATAAATTCATCCACATCCAATATTCACTCTTGGCAATGGCGTCTCAGTCTGTTGAACAAGCTTGTGCGCTCAAATGGGCTCACAATTTTAGCTCAGTCGCTGCATTTGTTCTTAAGGGTTTAACATTTATTTGTTTATTGACTTATTTTCCCCACAGGAGGCGACTCCCCCCAACAAATCAGGTGAATTCTGCATTCCAGCTCATCCAGTGAAACTAATGGCATGCATATTTGGCATACGGCCGTCACCCTGCCATCCCCACCCCTCCTCGCCTGCCAGTGAAGAAATAATAAATGAAAATCCACTCAGGTTAGGGCTATTATATGAAGAAGCCAAAGTCTTGTGTTGTTGTTGTTGTTGTTAGTTTAATCTCTCCCCGCTACCGTCTGTCAACTGGAAATACAGGGAGATTTTCATGGTCTTTCATTTTTTTCATATTATTCTCATGTACATTTCTTCTTCTTTTATTCCCGGTGTAAAGGATCACAAGGGTCAGTTGAGACCGACAGCAGACAAAACGGATGGTTGTTGGGTGGTAGTTTTGGCATTGATGATGGAGAGGAGGCAGCTCTGAGACAGGGTCCTCAGACGGACACAGGACAGGTGATCACCCTGTCTTCTAACATGACGCTGACCACCAGGAAGACGAAGTACAACAAGAACATGATGAAGCCGAGAAGCTTGCTCATGCGCCACTTGCACGCTGCAATGGAGATGATGACGAAGAGGAGCATGAGGAAGAGGAGGACGATGGCACAGAAGAGGCCGTTGGAGCTGACTTGCACCGGTCTCAGGCCGCTGAAGAAGGACCACAGGAGCCATGGGAACGGCAGTCTGCAAACACAACAACGCGTCATGCATCCTCATGTAATATCTGCATGAAGTCTATAAATCCTGGCTAAGAAAAATTCTTTAATAAAAAGGCAACTATTGAGCAGATTTTCAACATAACACTTTTTGTTTAGTTTGAAGAATTTTAGTCAAGAAAAAATTTCTTTCCCCATGAACAAAGATATTTTTGCTTGAAATTAAACAATTTTGACTAGATTTCTTGAAAATTATAATTATTTTAAGGGGGCTTTTTTGCAGTGTAGTTTAATCATTATTGAGATATGACATAGTGCCATAAACAGATATGTAATCATCACAAGAGATGCGGTTGTTTTTGCTGATAATCAAAAGAACCCTATGCTTTAGTTATGAGGTGTGTTAATTTCTTTCAAGACTAAATATTTCTATGAATAATGTCAAAAGTGGATATTTTAAAATTCAGAAGGACAGCATTATAAGGACTTAAAACATTCAATAAAATGTATTTTTTAGAGATCAGATCAGGATAAAAGAAGGGTTTCTGTTACAGATTAAGTTTACAGTTAAAAAACTCCGACTCAGATCTTGCTCTGATGGCTTACCCGACAGTAATGTCAAAGATGTTGGAGCCCACGGAGCTGGATACAGCCATGTCGCCCAAACCCTTGCGTGCCACTATGACACTAGTGATGAGGTCAGGGATGGAGGTTCCAGCTGCTAATATAGTCAGGCCCATAATCTCCTCCGTAATCCCAATGGTCTCTCCAACCTGCAATAAGAAATAAAGAACAAAAAGTAAGCTTTGGGATAAATAAAACCTAATCTTTTGTTCCAGCTATTTTTAATGTCCTCGCGTTGCTTAGGAGCTGATAGAGGTGGCAAAACTCTGACAGCCCCCTTGTCGTGAAAATTATGTCTGAGTGGGTGGATTATGGAATAAATTCACATCAAATGTCAAGGATGTAAAATGGAGAGAAAAGGCAAAGCATGCTGCCTTTGTTTCGTGACAAGGATTATGCTCATTGAGGGTACTAATATAGTGTTGCACTGCTGTCAATGACCACATGTCATGTCCTACGGAGTTAATTAGTTTTTGAGCTCTGTGTACCTGGTGAGCCCACCACACCATCAGGTAGGAAAATACTGCAATCCAGCAGATGGCACCCAAGAATGTAATGGGGAAGAACTTCTTTGACGACTAAGACATGAAGAAGAGAGGAAAAACATGAATTTAAGCCTTTTCATGCTCCAAACGCTTTAAGGACTCAGTTTCGCACCGTTTTCCTGACGTCAGGCAATGTTAGCCACAGAGGGAGGACGATGGGGATGATCAGGAGGTAGGTGAAGCGCTTGCGGTTGGATTCGGGCCAGGACAGGCTCAGAGGCTGGTCCTCTTCTTCCTCATCTTCAGCCTAACAACAGTAAACAAATAAACAGACATTACAACACAATGCCTTTATTTCTGGTTTGTAATTGTCACTTGTTGGTATCCACATAATTTAATCTACCATTTTGAAATAAACACGTGGTAAGGATGTGGCAAATAAAACAAGCTGTTGATGGATGCATTTTGCAGGTGTTTAAATGGATGTCTTTAAAAAATGCATACAGGAAGGCAGCAGTGCTGCAGATGGCAAATACACCACAGCTGTCTGCAGAAGTTGTTGACAGGACCTGGAAGTGTGCACGCCTTTGCTTTGATGACCTTCAGGTAGACCTAGTCTCATGGCTGACTGCACTGAGCGCGAAGTCTCACTGGTGGGGCTCTTCACCGCGCTGTCTGACCCCTGTACTCTGATTTCACCTGGTACTGGGAAGCTTTATGAGATCGTGGGCGATTACCATTAAATAAGCTGCACATATATGCTGCCTTTCACTTAAAAAAAATTCTGGTACTCATGCACAACACTGGAGCCTTCTGTTGAGCGGAAATAGGCCTCGGCCCCTCTGAATCCAATTGTGCCTGATGATAAGCAGCCATGGGGAGCAGCAGGGAGCTGGTCCACGCTTGAAAATCGGATTTGACATATATGAGACCTAGAATATGTCCTATGCCCTTGTGTGGATAACCGTAGCAAGGTATGTGCGTGTGTGTATATGTATATGTGTATATATATATATATATATACATATA
>JAOWBL010000010.1:4104615-4131449 GCA_028564865.1 Zenarchopterus dispar
TGTGTGTGTGTGTGTGTGTGTGTGTGTGTGTGTGTGTGTGTGTGTGAGAGAGAGAGAGAGAGAGAGAGAGAGAGAGAAAGGGAGAGAGAAAGAGAGACAGTGTGCGCCCAGCGGTGGGGAGCAGCAGGCGAGTGAGGAGTGTGATTACAGAACTCAGTGGGAGTGGGCGGGTCTTTGGCAGGTCTGGCTGAAGATGGATGAACTCGACCCAGTGCATGCTGGGAAATTAGCAGCGGTAGTGGCCCGTGCCATAGTCCGGGCAACCTTCGCATCAGTCACGCTCACAGAGGAACACAGACAGCATGACACGCATAAAATATTCATGCCTCACGAATTTTGACAAGAGTCTCGCGGCTTTGTTGTCTTTTTATAGAAATGACCCAGTTAGGTGGTCAGAAAATGAGTTGATAAGATAAGACGAGAGACGAGATAATCCTTTATTCATCTTCAGAGGGAAAGTTCAAGAGTTCAGGAGTAAGTATACATGAAGAAATTAAAACATTTTTTCCCCACTTATGTCACGTTTGCATGGTATCAAATAGTTTCTTACCGTCTCCCCCTCTTGGCCGGCCGTTCCATTCATGGGTGGGGTGACCTCTACTTCCACGCTGGAGCTGTTTGGGAGGTTCTTATCTATGGAAAGTGGAAAACAATAACCAAACTGGTGCCGGTCTTAAAAGAATTTTAAACCATGACATAGTGTCATATCTGTGGCTAAATTCTTAGTAATTAATAAACTTTGCTGAGCACAGAAAAATCTATTTTTGAAAGCACCTATATTATATTTCTAAAAGACTTCAAACTAACAGCATAACTGTCCAACAGCGTGTCACCTCTCGAGTTCAATGCAGGTTAAACCTGAGCTGGGATTGCTGAGTCAGCAAATTCCTTAATTTTTTTCTTCTTTTTGGCCGAGATCGAGGCATTCTTGGATCCTAATCAAGAACTCCTCCAGAAACATGATGTATATGCTTGCAAAATACAATTTTCCATGCTCAGACAGCGCTGTTGCCTGCTCAGGATCCAAAAACAAACATTACTCAACAGTCGTTACAAAACATGAGAAAACTGGCATCTACAAAGTGGAGAGAGGTGGAAACCACAGGAATGCACTGGGGTTAACCCTAAGAAAGTAAATGAATACGTTAACATGTGTAGGTAGAAAGGCATTTTCACTGCAACTTGTCCACCTCCAAGCAAAAGTAAACAACAACCTCCAGATTACATATCATCAGGCCTGATGTCAACTTTGGTGCAGCTCTGAAGACGAGGGCTTGCTTTTGGCTTTTTGATCTTTCAAGGTGTCCTCGTACTCAGATATGAGTTAACCCTCCTGTTATGTTTCCGGTCAAATTGATCCATTTTTAAAGTTTGAAGATCTAGGAAAAATAGTTAAAATTATTTTTTCAGTATGAAACTTCTTCTGCTAGTGTAATCAACATATAATTTTGGATAATTAAACATGCACCGGGTCAAACTGACCCGGGAACACCATCACTGTTCCTGACAAATGAACATAACTGGGGGGTTAAACTATCCAACATCAATCTGTTTCCAAGTGTTGCTTGTTTAGTGAATTTATTTAACCACAACATTTTTGATAAGCAGTAAACTATATATCTTTGTGAGTTATTTTACTCAATAAATCTGGTTTTAGTCCATTATTATCAATGGAACACGGTTAATGTCAAGTTGTATGATTTCAAATGTCTTTTTTTAAAATTTAGGTGATTAAATCTAGCAATCACAAAGGCAGAGTTTTAACCATGGATTCTGAATATGTCTGGAAAGTTTTTGTGATACTGGTAAAAGTTAGTAAATCAAAGCATCTCACAGAGCGAGAACATACAAAGGCAGGTCGAAGGCCGACACTATTTTTCCTCATTGTTTCCCAGCGCTTGATATAACTCCATCTTAATTCAGGCCAGACTTACTTAGTAACCTTTACTATGATAAATAGAGCCCCAAAGCAGGTGATAAAACTATAAATGCTATGGAAATTGCTTTAATCCAAGTGTGGTTGCGACACAGTTAAAATGCCTCTCTTCCAGATAATGTGACTCGATGTCACAGTATCCCAACGCATGACCTTCCCCTCTCGCTTGGATGCTGTCATATTAAAGATAAAATTGGGATACAAATCTAATCACGTGCATCACACGCTAAACCACGCTGACGCTAAATCCTCTTACGACATTAAAGTACTAAACTTAACCTCCGTGATGGCTGAAATGAAAATAATGCTCTCGTGGCTACCAGTCATGCATTTTGATTAACAGGGTAATATGTTAATACGGTGCTGTTAGCATAATTTCACCTTTCTGATCAAAATCTACATCTTGCTTTGATTCTCCAGCTCTGACAACATCGGAGCCATGAAAGCGCTTCCTTTGGCCCCTTGTTTGTTCGTTATTCTTTGCTCCAGCATCCTTTTGAAGTGAAAAAGCACACATAAATTGCTCTTGGCAGCGACTGTGATTGATTTAAACACAGCTTAAAGACAACACTTGCAATCAATTTGGCCGCTCTTGGTAATGTCATGCTTGCTTAATGTTGAATGCGACGCTCATTAATCATTTTCGTCGGGAAACCTCAGCAGTTGTTACAATGTTTACGAAGTTAATTAGAGTGTTAGGCGATGACAAAGTATCTAAATAAGGTAAACTAGTTTTTGTGGGCTTCCACTCGTCCAGATGTTAGAGGCAGCAGGCCGTGGAGTTTGTGGACAATGTGTGAAAACAGATTACTTTGGCGTAGTGAATAGCGTAGGTGTAATTTCCACTGAGGACAGAATGGGACATGCCCCCTCGTACCCCTACCCCCCTCTCTAAAAACTCCTGATCAGATCTAGTCTCTGTCAGTGAAGTTAGTTTTAGGTTGGACATTCAACAACACGACTTATCTGCCGGTCTCATTTAGGGACCGTCAATAAACTACCAACTGAATAAAATGATGGAGATTTTTCTTTTCAACAGCCTCCATATCATCTGACCAAGTTACTCTAAACACAAGCTCAAACGCTTTTCTAAAGTAGTCAAATAAAATAGACTTCTTTGTATTGTACTTACAGACTCTTGTCAATTTTTAAAGATATTTTAAATATGGAGAAACAATATTTGTTATTGTGTTTCTGTTTTTTAAAAAAAAAAAAAACCTTTACAAGCATCTGACTTAAACATTTAAGACTTATTTTGAATTATAGGACTCAAATAGAAATATGAGCCACACCGCTTTATTTTGAAGTTGAACACTTTTATATTTTACATTAATGTTTACATTCAAAAAAGTATTGATGTTGATATTCTTGGGCTTTTTTATTCTGCATGGATTCTGTTCTGGTAAATAAAAACAGCAAAGGGAACTCTGATATGCAATAGAAAGGTGATTTTGATTTGTTAACTGTCAAAATGAGAAGTTCACATAAGGAGTGAAAGCAGGATTGATAAAAATATTATGCTGAATTCAAGAAAAACAGGTCTACTCTAACACGGCTTATGGTTCCTGTTTTCCTTCCACATTTACGATTTTGTGTTTTCTTTAATGTCAAAGGACAGATGAGGATGAGATGGACCAAATAGCAGAGTTTGTGACAAGAAGAAGCAGAAGCACAAAGTTACATTAACCCTTTCATGCACAAATTTATAAAAAAAACAAAAAAAAAAAAACAGGGGAACTGACTCACATTATGTCAACTGTGATCAAATACAAAATGTAAATAAATGGAATTCTGAAATGATTCTCTCGGTTCTTAGTTGATCATCTTTCCATTTAATAATACAGAATGTAGGACAGATTTTTCTCATAAATATTTTTCTCTGCCAAAGGACCCCAGGTCTCCATTCGACACTCCCCCCACTTTCCCCCCACCTGTGGTTAACAGATAATGTTGTTTTTATCTTCATATCTGTGTTTAAACAGAAATTATACATCACATTTTACTGCAAGCAAGAAAGAGAAAACAAGTACATCAAAAAAATGCACAACTATTGATGAAACAACTACAGGGAGAGGGGTTTTACCTGAACAACTTGCTACCCCGTTGGCCTTCTCACTGTCCTCCACTTGGCATTTCTTTTTAGCAATCTTGTGAAGGATGGATGCCTTCTCTCGGAATTTACCTGCAGAAGACAAAGAAAAGGAGCCGCGGTGGTTAAACGCAGAACCCAGCATCTCCCACAGCCTCTTGGCGACATCCCGGCCAGAGCTCCTTCGCTGCTGCCTTTGACCCCCTGACGGGTCACATTTCAAAAGTACAGTGGAAACGGGCCGGCGGCTTCACACAAACGCGTCGTTCAAACACACAGAGTCAGTACGACATAGCATATCATATACTGATGATCCTGCAATGTCCTGGTCCTTGGTGGCATCGAAGCCAGGGAGAGGAATCTCTGATGAGAAGATCTGCCTGTTCTTGCTCAGTTTTCACTTTACATCACAAACTCACGACAGATGTCAGAGTTACGGAGGGCACTAACAACAAATACTTCAGAGGTGAGGCTTAAGGACACTCGAATAAAACACCCAGTTTTATCCTTTTACAACGCAGCATGTCACGCTTTCAGCTGGAGAGTTTGAAGAGATTCTTTAAAAATAAGTTAGCGATGAGCATATTTTCCCGGAAGCATTTATTGATTCCATAAATCCAGTCTAAATGGAAAGGTGACTCGCTGATGCAGTCGACTGCATTTAAAACCATGACCTTGCGGTTTACATAAGCAGTGCAACCGGTGGCGAACGCAATGCAATTACGCCCACGTTATAACGACAGCTAATGACTGGCCTCTGGCTTGTAGGAGCAAGGACCTTTTCAGACGGAAATCTCTGAACGCCCCAAACACACATTCCAGCAGGTTTCAAACTGGCCTTAGAAGTTGAATTTTAAAACGTAATAGCTGCACTGAACCACAGTGTTTTCAGTGTTGTGTTGTCATGTATCTAAGTAATTACACTGACTTCCTGTGTATGTCGGTCTTTGCATGCCCACTTCTAATCAGCCCATTAAAATCAATGCAAAAGATTTTTTTTGTTAATTTTAGGAGGGCATAGCTGATTTGTCAGCGCTTGACATAGTAACACGTCAATACGTACTCCACCCAGCCGTGTCGACACTGTCTGTGACCTTCTGGCAAAATCATTAACCACCCCAAGTCACTGGCTGCCTCCCTCCAATCTCCTCCATCTCACTCTTCATTGCTTCTCTTTTTCCCTCACTCATCCATCTTTTTATCCATCTCTCACTTTGTCTTTTTGTTATTTGGCAGCACCCAGCCTCTCCCTGCCTCTTGCTCTCATATTTTACACACACATGCAGACAACAACAACACACACCCACACAGACACACACGTACAGCGTACTGCGTATTTCCACAAGACGGCATCACACGTTCCATCGCCACGACGTCACTCACCTTGGGTGGTCATTGTTAGCCTTGATGTGAGTGTGTATTTGTGAGAAACCGTCTTCAGGTCTACGCCTGGACGGACGATAAGTGGCAGAACTGGGCTTTGTCGTGTGGGTGTTCAAAGGCATGTATTCAACGCTGAAGAAACCCTCTCTGTGTGAGTAAGCTGTGGCAAATGCGCTGCATGGACGGATTATGAAGCAGTGGGGGCCACAGGGGCACAGATGTGTAACCCCCCCAGACACTTCCCCCCTGCAGAGGACCAAGATCTGCAGCCTGAAGGAGACATAGTGTCTCGCTTATCCATTCGGTGCTTCTTTGTTCTCATATTCATCTCTTTGGCCTCATCTTGTGATTATTTTCAGTAACATTTTATGTTTGCGTTACTACTTTGATACTATTTTTGTTGTTGTGTTGCAGTCCATTTGAACTGTCTTGTGTCTGTCTTTAAGGTAGCCTGCTGGCGGTGAAAGACCAGGGGATCTTGGTCTGGGTCTGTGCCCAAAAAAAAAAAAGAAAAAAAAAAAAAGGTCCCTTAAAAGTGGACTTTGAGATTCTACATAATATATAATTTTAATTTAATGAGCTGTACTTTTACATTAATCTCTGAGAAGCTCTCTTTGGAGAAAAAAAACATAGCTATTAGTTTTATGAGTTGTTCAAAGTGGAAGGTGGTACCAGCACAATTTTGATGGTTACTACATTTAGCCTTTTTAAAGGTAGGGCTTAAATTCAAATTTTAAATTACAAATCTGACCAAAACTTCAAAAAAGTGCATAAAAATGAGCACAAAGACATAAAAATGAAAAAAAATAGATGTTTATTATTAATCAAGTTCTTTAAGATCAAAAAATCTAATTTTCTTGACTAAATGGTCTTCACGAGTGCAGCGTGGAGGACATTTTTTTTTTACCTGTCGGGTCCATCTAAGGAGCAAACTTTGCCCCAAACCAGACTATTTGCATTATAAAGAAGCTATGCAGAACCTCTTCAGAAGAACAAAGTGCACTCCTTCCCTGGCCGTCTCCTGCAGCGGCTCTGTGCCTCCATCAGCTCTGCCTGTTACGTAAACACTGGGTGGATGAGTCACTCCAGTTTGCCAAATCCAGCAATGTACGTCTCAGGTGTGTGCACCCGCTACCGGTGTAAGTGGAACCTCCAAGTGAGCGCTGAGGCATGGATGATGTGTTTCTCAGCAATGCAGATGGATATAACGGGAACAAAGAAGCAAGGAAAGGACAATGGAGAAAAAAAGAAATCCTGTCTTTTCTAAATAATATAAGTGTGAATGTGTGTTTCTACTTAACACTGTGCATTATGAATGATTTAATACACTTACAAAATTATAAACACCAGTATGCAACATATGGAAGCATTTCTTCTGGAGTATTTTTCAAAAATATCCAAAAAAAAAAAACCAAAACACTACACACAGAAACACACATTGGGTATGTACATATTTCTACACAGAAATAAAACATAAGAAACAAAAGAAAAAAAAAGTAAAATTTTAAAATGGAGTGGATACTATGATTTGCACTTATGTCAGTGAAATCTCAGAGAGGTTTTCAAACTGAAAAGCAAAACTGTGTGTCACAAGCAAAAAAAAAAGAAGAAGAAAAAGGCGGTAGGTGGGGTGGGGTGGAGGGGGGTGCCGTTTCATGACGAGGATGAAAAAAAAAAAAAAAGAAACCAAGAGGGATGACAGAAGTCGACTCAAATAATCAAATAGTGAAAACTTTCGGGCTTACCTTCCTCAGTCATTGAGTGATAATATTTTAGTTTCCCATAAGTCCCAAGCTCTACAACATCACAGCAAAAGACAAAAGTGAGGCAACGGACACACAGAGAAAAAAAGGAAAAGAGTGAACATGATAGAACAAGACAAGTCCGCTGGTTCCACGCACATCACATACTGCGCAAGCACTCACACGGGCACGAGAAGTGGCACACAGAAAGACGACGTCTCTCTAAGTCATCACTGCATAAGTGCAAAAAAAAAGCAAAGACTGAACTGCAAATGAAATACATTAACGTCTCACAGTAACTCTGTCTGATGATGAGTCTGCTGATGGCACAAGATAGGTAGGAGGTTTGCAAAAATAAAATAAAATAAAGGAGGAAAAAAAAGGCCCACCATTGGAAAACAATACCAGGTTCATAAAAATATATTAACAAAGACTAACAAATAAATAGATAAAGTGAACAAGAAAGTCAGGAGACAATATATCGGGTCAACATGCAACAAAGAGATGAGTCCTCCTCTCCTCTGCACACAAGCTTTTTTTTTTTTTTTTAAAAGAACTTTATGATTCGGCATTTTATTTCCACAATGAAAGCCCAACAATTAATTTGATTCCCTTACGGAAGCAGTTCTTTGTGCCAGAGTGAATAGACGGTCAGCACATCTGCATGATGAACTAGCCGGGAAATCAAACCTGCAGCAACAGCTGAATGTGAAGCAGCAAAGCCCAGACTTGTGCCTCCCACGCTGCAGTTTGCTGTGGAAAGAAACCTCACCGCCTGGAGCTGATCTGGCCGTTTCAGCTAAAATAAATAACTAATGGAGTGGGGTTACAGAATTTACCGTTGCTCCTTTTAGCTTTTCTCCAAGGAGTCGGTTTTTGGTTGTACATGAGTGATGCTGCTAGAAATATGATAAAACAACCGACTGAGAGGATGCGTTCAGGTGCACTTCATTGAACAGACTGACAGACTCTAGATGTATGGAGAGATTATTTAAAAAGCTACGTTTATCAGTACAAACAAGGTAAAAGACATAATCCTGACATCATGGAGTAAAACAAAGAAAGTATAAAAACATAACTGACAAATGTGGTAAATATTGCAATGCTTTGAATAATTTAGTCTACAAACTTTCTTCCAAAGGAAAAATCACATGTATGATAATACAGAATGTTCTGATTGTGGTACTATGGTCAAGTTAAAGCAGCACCAAAGACTTTCTTTTATGGTAAAATAGCCAAAAGGAATATTTGGTTATTTTAAAGAGGTGTTTTTTAGCTCTTGAGATCTCTTGTCACCTCTGGGTCTAGTAGCCTGCCCACTCAGTCATTTCCACTGATATAGATGCTATGTCACACATTAGCAGTGATGAAACTAGCTCACAGAACCACAGTGGACATCGTGGCAGAGGCGAATGAGAGACTTTGGAAAGTGGAAATGAACGAGAAAACAGTATCCTCACCTATATTCATGAACCTTGGGTAGTGGCCTACAGGATAAGATTGTAGATACAAACAGCTGAAAGGGGGTTGGGTAGGTCATTTCGACATTTGGGAGGGGCTCTTAGTAGAGATGGTTGAGGCATCTGGTTAGGATACCTCCATCAGATGTTTCACAAGTGTCCAATGGGACAAAGACCCCAGGGCAGATCCAGAATGCACTGGATGGACTACATCTCTCAGGTAGCCTGGAAATGCTCCTCTATTCCCCTGGAGGACCTCAAGGAGGTGGCTAGGAGAGAGAGATCTGGGCCCCCTCTTCTTCTTCCTGCTGGCTCCATGAGCTGAACTCAGATAAGTTATCGGATAAATGTGTGGATGGAGAAAACAAGAACGTGACCTACCCAGGAGACACCTCAGCTTCATTCATTCATCTTTAACAAAGCCATTTTTTGTACATTTTTTCTGTCCTCTGCAGTCAATCAGTCTCTCCTGCTTCAGACATAAGATCGAATCATCCAGCTATATAATTGTGTTGATAAAGCACACCATGGTCCAGTTGGACTTGTGAGAATTTTATGTATTTGACTGTGACAAGCAAAAGTGTGTTTTGGATTAAAAATTCCCTTAACATGGCGATGTACATAAAACAAAAATGGAGAGTAAGGATAAAACATTTTTTCAACTTTTCAACCAGTCTTAGTATATTATTCTACTTTAAAAGTAAGAAAATGGAAAAGGAGCACCATGCAAAAGTTTGGGCACCCTAAGAGATTTTGGGCTTTCTGATTTTTTTCAGGGTCTCTGACATTAGTATAGCTTGTTAAGGCTGTAGCTTGTTCAATTTTTTTGTTAGAAAAGCTTTTGAGCAAGCCTTATCCCAACAAAAAAGCATGATAGACTCCTCTACACAGGTGCCTGGCACTTTAAAAATGAAAGGAACTGATGATAAGAAGGCAAGAGAAGGTTATGAGAATATAGGTGGTTTTAAAACATCAATCTTCAGTTTGTAATTTGATCTAGAAATTACAGTTAACTGAAGTTGTGGAGGGGAAGTTGAAGTATAGAAATGTAAGAAAACATTCTGATAGGGATAACAGAAAGGCTGATCAAAAAGGCCATCTGACTGCAAAAGACCTTCAGGAAGATTTGATAATCAGGACAAACATGTCTCAAAATCCACAATGGAGTATGTCAGAAACCACAAGCTCAATGTAGTGCTCTGGTCCTCTAAGATAAAATAAATACTCACAGTAATTCAGTCTGATGAAGAGCATGCTGATGGCATAAGCTAGGCAGGAGGTTTACAAGAAAAGGGAGGGGGAGGGAGCAGCGTAGTCACTGACCTATGCGTCATCAATTATAGCTGGACAGACCTTAAAAGAGCAGAGCAGAAAGGAACCCCAAGAGTCCCTTTGCAGGAAAAAAGGAGTTAAAATGCCTCAGACCTAATCAAAAGGACTCTAAGCCCTTCGTGAAGCTTACAAATTGATATTTCCCAAAAGGGGTGTTTGTAGCTACAAGCCATGGAGCTTCACTGGCTTCACAGGTGGAGTACACACTGCACAGATAGCCAGTCCAACAAAAGACACATTTGAAGAGAAACAAAATGAAATATTGAGCTGTATAATGATACCTACCATTAATTTATAATTACCATTCATCCTAATATGTATGTTTCTGGACTGAGGGAAGAAGATGGAGAAAATCGGATGGCTCTAACCACCACTCCACTGCCCTGACTGTCATTGTTGTTATAAGTCTACTTTAAAAAACAAAATGTAATAGCGAAACAGGCTTCAGTCTGGAAGACCATCTTCTTGAATGTAAATACAGAGAGTTTGCAATAATATGTAAACTATGGTTAAGCCAGACTTTTATCTTAAAAGGACTAAAGAAATTGTAGCAGAATGTTGGAAAGACAAACAACTCGAAAAACACTGCAAAAGCAACTCAAGAGCTTTTGAAACCAAAGAAACTGAATATTCTTCATTGGCCAAGTCAGCCACCTGATTTCAATCCATTTAAACATGTTTTTCATTTACTGAAGGAAAACTTAAAACAGGATGACCCGCAAGCAAACAGTAATCAAAGATGACTGCAGTGAAGGTCTGGCAAAGCATCTCCAGAAAGGAAACAGAATTTGGTCATGTTCATGGGTACAAACAGTATTAACATCTATGAGTATAAATACTCTGACCAAATACTTTTGAGCCCCTGACATTTTGGTTTGCTAAATGGCCGTCATTCCTAAATGGTAAATGCTGGATTTTTGTTAAACCTCTCAAACTGAAGCGTTAAGCCCACACTTTGATCACACCTTGCTTTTTTTTATTGCATTACAATTGTTGTTGTGTATAAAAGAAAAAGCATTAAAAGTCTATCATTGTCCAAATGCTTCTGAAACCTAACCATACTTGAAAAATAAACAACAATAAACAGACTAAATGTGTTAACAGAATTGACTGCACTGAAGCTTAATAGTTTCAGTTTTTATTATTGCTGCCTCTTTGGCCAGGTGCAAGTAAGTTAAATAAATTGAACCAATAAACTCTCAGCAAGTTGATTTTTTTGTTTTGTTTTGTGAATTTAGTATGAGTACAGTAAACAACTGCTATCCAAAATCCAACATCCGTCACGCTAATATACTACTCATCCTGCCAGTCGTGACCATTCTGCTGTCGTGTGAGAGGATTATGGTACAAATCTCATGTTGGATGTGAGACTTGGCAGCCCAGAGACCTTATTCTAATGAGATGAAAACACATCTCGTTGCAAAATTTCTTTGCTCTTCTGCCACACTCCCAGACAAGTGCCTAAATCTCAGATGATTAGATGATTTTGATTTGAAGAGCACAACCACTCTAAGGCATGCCTCGAACTGAGGGACATCTGAAGACAATCGTACCAAGAGACAATCACTGCCTGCCTACGCTTGCATCATTGCCATGTGTAACTGGAGAGAGAGAAAAGCTTGTTGTTGTTTACCAAGGAACCTCTTGTCCTTGTGGTGCGACCTCCAAACCTCTGGTGAGCTACGTGTGAGAGTGTGTGCGTGTGCGAGCATGTCCGCTCTGTCTGCTGAGGCTTGGGGTGTGGGGAAAATTCACAGCCTCTGCAAAAGCAAAAAAGGCTTTTAACATTGATTATTTCACTCTAGCGATATGGGGTAGTTCAGAGGGTGCAGGAGGAGGCCTGGCATGGATGCATGTGTGTGTGTACATGTATTAGTATATTAAACTAGTGTAGTTGCAGAAATGATAGATTGACAAGTCCTAGTTGGCTGGTCACAATTGCATAACATACTGGAAAGATGAATATCTATATGGTTTCCATTAGCGGTGGTCTGGAATTGTAACAGGGCTGACCTCCTTTGTCTCCAATACAGTGGTGGACCCAGTAGGATCCACTGACTAAACAAATTACAACGTCATACCGGCTGATGGCAGTAGTGCACCACTATTGCTGTTTGCCAACTGCAAATAAATAAAAGAGGAAGATGGCAAAGAAGAAGAAGGAGAAAATAAGAAGCAAAGAAAACTGGAATGACCGAATCAACATAGGAGGAGCTGAGGTGGTTGATGCGTTTAAGTTTGCTCTTAGCATGCACTGTAAGAGTCATGATGAATAAGAAGAAATGACTTGTACTCAAAGAAGACACTGACATGGATGAACTACAGCATCTCCTTCCTACAGCATGTCCAGTCATCACTACTACCCACCCAGTAGTTTTTTGGAATCACTCTAAAGAACCTAAGCCACGACAGAGGTATGTTCAACAACATCTAAGATCCCAAATATCTGTGGTAATGGAGACAGACCCCACATTTAAGGCTAATGACCCCTGCTAATGGGAACCTGCCATATCAAAACACAGTACAGCACTGTCTTTTGCTTTCTTGCTAAGTGTAAGAACAGATGTAGCTATAGCTGTCCAAGCGACATCTTTGGTACATTGTTTATCTGACAAATACAAAATAACTTTTTCTTTCTATGGGTGTTAAGAGGTGTGACTTTTCAGTTGATTGTCCAGCAGCTCAGAAAAACCCCAATATTGAAAGAACTGGTAAAAACTAGTTAAGGATGTTTTATTTTCTTTAGATAAAAAAAAGCATAATTAACAATTTCTGCTTTTTCCAGTTTTAAAGCTATGCTAAGTGGCCACCAGATGCACCAAATATTTGGTTTAACTTTTTTCCATTTTCTGAAAAACCTGATAAAAAATATGACATAGGCCATTATTTTAAGATGGTGACGACTTGTTATTTTGCTTGTATAATCTAGAGTTTCCACCCAAGAATAAGGTTCATGTTCAATCCTCCATGGAGCGTCACATCATTCAACTAATAAAGCTCTTAACATCCAGAATAAAGCTAATGCAGGATCCGAGGTGTGTGGGAGGACTCATTGGAAATACTGACAGCATTTATCGTTGAAAGATCCTCTACACCCACCAAGGTAACTAATTTCAAGCTGGTTGACAGTATAAAATAGTACAACCCCCAGTCTCCTATGTCAGTGAGGATTCATACATGTCGCTTTTGTGGGTTGCACAGTTTTATTGTTATAAGAAAGTGGGATCAGGAATGAATATCAAAATCCAAATGTATTGAGTGTGTATTTGAATGTGTCTTTGAGATGTAAGTATGTTTACTGATCATAAGAGAATCTACCGCTAAGACACAGAAAGACTTCAAACAAAGTTTATCATCCCATAATGTGTTGTCTGCTTAACGATTTAGGGTAAGAAGGTTCAAAATTAATCTAAAATGTGTCCAAAAGATTAGGAATCAAAAGAATTACTCAGAATCTGGGCTCATGTTCCCATCTCAGAAGAAGACTCAGGACTTAGCTATTCTCCTAAAAGGGCAAGTCACTTGGGAAAAAAAAAACCAACAAAACTCTAGACAAAGATTAAAGAAAAGACTCTTAAGTGTTTCCGAGTGCTCTCTTTTTCAGCTTGACCTGGCTTCTGTCAAAACGGATTTTTAGCACAGCTCTACCTCCAGGACCCTTATAAGACAATCTATAGCATGTCTGGTTGAATGGAAAGCTCTGCCTAGAGTAGCCACGACAAACTTTGATGACGGCTGGTACAAAAGCATTTCTGGTGGAGTCTAAAAGTACCGTCTTGATGCAGAGTAAGCAACTCATGACTTTTAAAAAAAATCACTTAGGATGGACCTTTGTACACTTCTTACTCTCAACTGTCACCATCTTGGCTTTGAAGTGGAAAAGAAGAGACCAAAAATCTAATCAAACACCATCATTTCCAGAAACAATAACTTGAACTTTAATTGATTTGAAACACTACCTCATCATGTACTATGCATGTGAGTCAAGTTTAGACAGTACAGGATATGTAAAAGCATGCTTGTAACATCTCAGCATGGTGGTATTTTCTATCTATTGCTATGATTAATGTAAGTACAATGTTGACTTAAAAGTAAAATAGAAATATGTCAATACACTATCTCTAGAGATGGAAAATACATTTCAGTTGCCCAGGGGGGTCAGTGACAGTGAGTGCATTATTGAACCATGTAATCAATGTGAACCTGGGTCACCAAATAGACAGAACTGCAGTTGGGGGTAGACTGATGCAAACTGCAAGTGTATATGGCCTCACCCCTAACTTCCTGGGGTTTTCTTCGTGCACATATAAACTTTCACTGCAAAAGTGAGCCGTGTCCTGTTTATTTACACCAGTTTACCCTATAAGTGTGTTGGTGTACGTGGGTGCGTCATGGTTTATGCAGATGACCCTGTCTGATCTGCGCTCAGTCTATTGAGGCCTTCTGTAGGACCCACGGTCAATAAAAAATAAAAAATGATGCGACATCAACAGCTGAGGTCACATCGGCAATGTGAGTGACCTTTCTAGTTTATTTCAGGGAGTTAATGATTAGCAGGAAAGGCATCGCCATATTAATTTGGTTCAGCACTGTTACATTACATTAAAATGAAAAGACTGATGGCTATTCCAAAAGAAACAACAATCCACATTTTGGTTGGTTTAAAAATGCATTCACTTTGATAAGCTGATATATTTGTGCCCATTTTTGTCTATATTGAGGTCAACTCCAGGAAGGAGAAGAGTTATGACTCCCCTATTGAAGGGTCTGACCTAAAGGCATAAACACAGTCTGAATTCTGAGTGGCTGCTTTTCTGGAGACTTGACTCAGCATCCATGGAGGCCTCAGACAGGAGACCCATCCCCCCTCTTTTCAGTTCAACATACTATTCCTAAGTGATATTGTTTGTAGCTCCATATTGATTGAAGTAAATATGCTGGTGTTTGCACCTAGAACCGAGCGTCCCAGTCCACAACAAACATTCAGAGCTAAAGGTCTGCTGTTGAACTCAAAGAAAATTGCATTAACAATATTGCGAAAGCTGGTAATGAAAAAAAAAATCTAGATGCTGAATAAACACAGGAAATGCACGGAGAAAATGAATGCTTAGATCAATAAGAGTTCGGTTGGAACAGCTAATTATAAAGGCCCACGAGGGAAACAAATTTCCATTAGCTGCTCTGTCAAGATCTTATTGACTACAAGTTCTGAGGAAGACGACGTAAAGAGGGCTGAGAAAACAGTGCCAGTGCTAGTTCATGAACTAAGCACAAACTTGACAGGATTGACACAAGTTCATTTCAGTATCGGCATATCCTGACAGACTTGGAGTTGAAGGACAATGCTGAAAGAAAAACCCAAACTGATCATTTTTTGGTTTTCAGCTAAATATTACAAACCTAAGTCTACCAGGACTTCAAAAGAGGAGAGAGAGGATTTAGGACAATGGGGAAAACAATATAGAAATGGTCACAGGGGGTTTCCAGGGAGAATGCATCCACAGAAGAGAATGAGATATTTGAAGGAGAGAGTCTGCAGAGATGAACAGTACAGAGTTGACATACAGCACAGCGGCGCTCAGGAAATGTATACAAAAGGGTACACGTTGGGTAAGAGTTGCCTCCTGGCTGTTGGAATGAGAACAAACAAAAAAAAAAGGTTTTTGGAAGAACAGGGGGGAAAAAATACAGAAATTAGAGGAGTAACTCACCAGAGTCAGCAAATTCTGAGGGGACAGTAAAAGAAAGAGAAATAAGAAGACAGAAACAGAGACAAGATAAATCCAGGAGATATTTAGTTGCGCTTGCCAACATTGAAATATTGACCGGTAATATTCCAAAATTCGAAATGTACAATAAAGATGCATGAATGTTAATTAACAGACATTTTTTAAAGCTGGTAAATCATTAAAATGATCTGAAATCAGGGAAACAAGCTAATAATTGAGGGTGGTTTCTTGCAGATGGCTAGATTAGAAGATTGGTAACCAACACCTGTCCTTCAGGGAATGTTAACTTAAATTAGCCCAAAGACTGAGATTAGCCAAGTCAGTGAAAACATCACCTTATTAAAAATAAAGATAACATTATAGCCACATGTGTTCTGGTCACTGCTTCATGTTTAATGGATAAACCCGAGAATGGTGTCAATCTTCACATCCAACTCTAAGCAAGAAAGTGCAAAGAAATTTCTGACAGACACACATCAAAAGCCACACACAAAAACACACACACTAAAGGTCCATTTATGCTTCCTTACATATGCAAATAGGCGTTCTCATACATCACTGCCCTCAAGCTTTCACGAATTTTTTTTTTTTACGTTGCCTTGGTTGCTAAGTCAATTCATCCTCTAGTGGGCAGTGCTGAGTTCAGAGTTTACTTCCGCGTTTTTATGTTGGTTTCAGACACCGGTTGGTGGTGGAAATGCACCACTACAAAGTTGTTTGCAACTGCCCAAAAACACCAGAAGAAGAAGAAAACGAGGAAGAAGAAGCTGTTTCAGCAAACATGGCGATGGTGGAGGAGATCATGATAAGACACGCTCTTAGGAAGAGAAATAAAAAGAGGCAGTCAACAGTGGTGGTCTGTTCATCCATTAAATACAACGCGGCATGTGGATGGCGAGTTCCTCTTCTTCTTCTCTGGTTTGTTCCATTGACTGTTTGCATGTTAGCTATTCTGCTCAACACTGCCCCTGTGGTTTCTGGTGGTATTGCTCCATATGCTGCGTCAAGCTAACGGAACAATTTACTCACGAATACTATGCAGCAGACGGATAAAAGGGTCCGTTCATCTGTGTATCTGTATTCTGCATCGAGCATAAATGGGCCTTTAAGCTAAGCGGGATTTCTTTTGTTTTCTGCATATTTAAATTAAAACCTTGTCCACATTTTGAGCCACTGTAACTTCAATCTGGTCATGTCTGTAAAAAAACCCCCATAAAACTCACATATGGTACACTTAGATCAAATGATGAAGGAGTTGGGGAGCCAACAGGAGTAAAAACATGAAACCGAGAGAGAAAAACCCTCCAGACGCAAACACACAAACAAACAAACACGTGTGCACACACACACATACTACTGCTAAATAACCCCATTTTAAAAGTCCAACAAGTAGAGGCTAACCACTTCCAAGCAGTGGCACAACAACTCAGACTTTGTCTCTGTTTGGAGCCGCAGACAGCTTATTTTGAGAAATGCCTATGAAAAATGTATGGCTGGAGTCCTGCTCGCTCCCCGCAGCTCTGCTGAACGAGTCCTAGAGGCTAAGAGCACACAAGGAGAAGCAGCAGAGCCTCCATCTTTGATGGATGCTCCCTCTCTATCCATGCTGCGAGCTCATCATCAAAATGATCCTTCACATCAATAAAGCCTGTAAAATGTGCCTACCATGCTTTGCAAATGGCAGTGTCCTTTACGTCTATATTAGGCCATCAAAATGTTGCGGCTAATAAAATTATTTAGCACAATACAGCAATAAGAGCATGTTGAACTGCACTTAAGACACTCATTTCACTTTTATAAGTTCAAGGAAGCATGGGAAATCTTTGTGTTGACCAGAAATGTCTAAATAATATATTTGAAGTAGCAGAAACTTTTAAGTGTTGCTTTTGTTCACACACAAATTAATTCATTTCTCACATCATGTTTACTTGATGTGACAGTGCATTCATTTACGATCGTTAATTTGCCAAAGAATTCATAATTCTAGTTTGGATTTTAAGACGCTACATAATTACAGAGTCCACAAACAAATGTCTACATTCACGAGCAAATAAGTAGTAAATGCTTCACATTAGGTGTATTTAAGGAGGCTAAATTAGAAATCTTCTCAGAGCAACTTTTATTACCCAACATATTGCCTTATTGGAAATTTCTTTGCACACGATGGTTTTAATCTCTGTGATGGAACGATAAATACACTTAAAGACGGGATGCCTTGGATTCAGTGCACAAGTGTGAATGTGCGCTTGTTAAAGTGTACTGTGAGATGTGCCTTGGCGCTGCGTATTAATCATTCCTGAGGTGACTTTACTCAAGGTCGTGTTTTTCTAGGAAAGAGAAGTCGTTCAGAGAAAGCTGAAAGCAGAGCTCTGAAAAAATGATCACATTGATCTCCAGGAGAAATATTAAATCTGAGCCTTTATCTGTTTTGTAGTAATACTGAATGTAAATACTTATGAAAAAAGGGAAGTATTTACATTATAATTTAAACTAGCGTTGAAAATTAAAATGCATTCGTGTGGATTAGGCTTCATCGTGTAGTGAAACACGGCTTCCAAGTTCAGCTCGATGCCCAAAGCTAAATTAGGAAACTTTCAAGACCAACTCTTCAAACTCTCCTCAAACCCCTGCTGTCTGTTTGCTCTCCATAAACATGCGGTGTACCATTTTGCTTCATCCTCTCTTGGGATGAGAACGGAGAGACGCCGAACCTCCTCCTGCGTATAAACACATTCTACCCCCTCCGCCGAGCATCGACACTGCTGTTTTACATTTTCTTTAGCGGTGCTAATAGGCCATCATCTTGGATTAAAGGAAAGCGATATTCTACCTCAGCTGTGCTGCGAAACATCACTGAGCTCACCCATGGATGGTTTTTAAAAAGGGGATAATTCAGTCTCAGCATATGACACAGAAGCTCCAGGAATATTTCTAAATCTTAAGGAGGGAGCGTCTGGATTTGCAGTGATATATCGTCTTTAACTTGTTTACTTGGAGTGGGAACTACATTAAAAAAAAAACGTAAAGCACTTGGAGACATGAACGGTGAGACATTCCAGGTTTGCTCAACCTGAAAAATACACAATTACGGTCAGTACAAAGAATATATATGCTGCACATTTTTGGATACCTGAGGATTTCTTGCTTTTTTTCAGTTTGTCTTACCTTCGCTTAAAGGGTCCAGCGTGTGAATCATCAGCTGGAAAATGCTGTTTCTCATCAGACTGTTGTGCAGGGAGGCAGAACTACCTCCCCGCTGCAGCCGAGGTCTGGCCTGGGAAAGGAGAGACAAAGCGTCAGTCAAACATCACCGCCGCCAGAGAGGGAAACGTTTCCGTGTAATGAGCTCTGTCCTTCTCTAAGTCCAGTGAATGCTCATTAAATGTATGCGACACGCCATGTGAACCATTCATCTGAATGCAAGCAGCCATGCTGTGTGAACACTGATGTCATTTTGAGAAAGATTATTAAAGGTACGTGTGGTTTTAAGTACATAAGATGGATTCATGTTACTGCAGTGTTTGCACATGAATGCAAAATACTCTAATAATCATCAGTCGGGCTTTGCTGGAATATGACTCTAATCCTTAAAATAAATAAATAAATAAATTAAAAAAAACCTAAGCAGAACCTGAAACCCAGTAAAAATCATTAAGTACCGCAGCTTCTTAAAAATATAAGCCCCGTCAGTTGCAGCAGGCATGCATAGTTAGAATGTGATTTCAATATTTCCCTTTCTTCTCCCAGAACAACACTTTGCCAAGGTTAACCCAGCAGTTGATGCTGAACTTGAGAACTGTGGAAAGAAAATCTCAGGTGACAGCTGCTGCGAGTGTGTCTGCCTTTGGATGCTCACAGGTGATGCGTAGGCACAGGAGGTGTCAGGTGCTAATTCGCAAGCCCACATGGGTGTGAACGGGAGGCGAGGGAGGCATACAGACTGGTCGTGCCTGGTTGAAGGTCTCAGAGGTGTGGCCTCGCGGCACAAGGCTTGAAGAATCGCCTTGTACTGGTTTGATTGCTTCCTCTAAATTCTGAATGAGAGCTTTTTTTTTTTTTTGGAACTTCGCAAGCGCTAGAGGAGTCTTAGGTTTCCATGGCACATGCTCCCTTTCCGGTAGCCTATTGCATGCTGCTGTGGCAAAGAAAGGGCTTCGGAAAACAGACGGGGCTGTTGAGGGTTAGAAACGGAAGTTCACGTGTCCTGTTCAGAGCGTGGCAGGAGAAACAGAGGGTACGCCAATACACAGAAACAAACAGGTACAAACACACAAGCAGATGAAGAAGAGTCAATCAGACAGGACCTACCGACAACTTGCCGTCATCCTCTGGAGTCCCAGGACTTGCCTTCTCATCCAACACACAGAGAAGAAGTAAAAGAGGGGGGGAGGGGGGAGGAGAGAAAGAGAAAAAAAACAGGACATAGATGTGAAGCATGCCGCACACAACCACACAGACAAGGTGAAAAGACGATAGAGATAGACATTACGCCATGGCAACGGTGATGGTGATGGCTGACTGAGATGTAAGTGGACAAGACTTGAGGGACAGGCTCCTTCCCACTTCTGTGCCCGTCTACTGAGTCACTCGCAAGCTGAGCAGGATTAAATAACGTCTGCCTGGATTTCCCTGAAATTCGCCACAATTGATTTGATTTGATTTGTCATTAAGGTCAAGGACGTCAGCTCGTGTCAGGATTTCTGTCACTTGGTCGTAAAAGTACAGTAACGACAGAAAAGAAACGACCACTCTCTCTAGCCGCCATTCAGTATATTTCATGAAATATGCTGTCTGTTGCAAACGTTGTTTTATTTTCTTTGTCAAAAATCAAAAGGGTAACATATTAGATTTACATAAATATTCCGATTCCTTGCCGTGACCTTCCATTGAGCTCTACCTGCTTTCATTGACGGTTGCACGGTTATTTCATGGGATGCTTCTACAACTTGACTAAAGTTCACCAGAAGGTACACATTTTTCATAAAAGCTCCAACAGCTGAAGATGTCTGTCAGAGGAAAGAAAAAAAACCCCCAAGCCATGAGGTTGAGAACATTATTTACAAAGCTACAAGACAAAATTGTGTGAAGGCACGGATCTGGAGAAGGATACAAGAAAGACTCTGCATTATTGAAAGTACCCCAAGGCACAAGAAGCCTCTGTAAGTCCCTACTGGAAGACTTTTAGTGTCTTTCTAAATTTACCTTTGCAAACTGAGTGACTGTGATTAATTGTTGATGAAGAGGCTTGATGAGAACGGGCAACCGACAAACCAAAAGACAACATCAATGAGATCAAACATTTTGCAACCGCTGTTGTAGCGCTCCAATATTCAGGCCTTCATGGTAAAATGGCAACACACGATCTCCTGAAAGGCACTTGGTAATCTGCTGAAAAACTTTGTGTCCACGAAAAAAACCTTATCTGATGAAGTGATATGAAACCCAAGCGTTAAAACATTCCTTCTGATCAGCAGCAGCTTTTCTGATGACATGAAGATTAAAAAAAAAAAAACCCAGAACATTCATTAGTTTTAGAGGATCTCGAGATGGTTTTTACTTTTCAACTGGATCTAGACCAAAGATTGTGAAAGTTCTGGATTTGTATCCAGGAGAGAATCAGAGGAAAGCCCAGAGAATGGCTGATCACTAAGTTTCTCCGCCTAACATGGTTGAACTTCAACATTTTAAATGAATACATTGAAGAAACACCCAGAGCAAAGGTCATGAGGCTCCCATTGGAGCAAAAGATGAATTTTTCCCCAACTTTTTAACTTCTCAGATTTGGTAAATTAACAAAAAAAACCCAAAAAAAACCCAAAAACTAGTTTGTATTTTTCCATTGTTGGAAGCTGTGTGTAAAACAGAGAAGATCAACTGACTACTTTCATGAAAAAGAGACATAATTTAGAATACTGTTGTGAAGTTAAAGTAATGACAATATGTTAAACTACATGTAAAAGAGTTTACAAATCCCACCTTTAAAAGGTGCCTAATTCACATGTCAAAGTCGGTTTGAAGCATCAACTTGAGAGTTAAGATTAACTAAATGGAGGATTTTTGTTTCTTATTTACTGCTCAGATATGAGAGCACTAAAGTGACTTTTTTCTTACTCTCAGCAAGAAAGCAAATAAGTGTATCGTGCCAGTTTTTACGTGATAACTTTGTCGCGGGGAAACGTGCCACATCATGCCAAAGAGACTCTTGTCTTTTAACAAATCAGCCGCTTTTTCATCGAGTTCCCAGCAGGCCGTTTTGGCACGTACGTTATTGTTAAGAGTTTATTTTTGAAACAAAAGGCCTCCGCCAACTGCCTGACTGAAGTGAGCTCACTTCATCTCCAAAAAACAAGTGTGAAACCGCCGCCGCTCGAGGCCTCCGCTTCTGACTGCGAGGGAACAAACACGAAGCTTTTGTTCGGATCGTTGGAATATCAAGGCTTTGTTTCGCTGCCTGCGCGGTTTCAAAGAGAAATGTGTCGAAAGTGAAGGCACTGGTGTGTGCTGATAAGGTGCCCCGTGCCAAATGAAATTCAGAAACCGATCCAGTTTGATCTTGAGTTTAAAAATTCAGGGCAAAAGCAACAATTTTAAGACAGCCTTCAGGCCTGTCAGCCCAGAGCTTCGTTTTCAGAGCACTGAATACCAAATCTTTTGATAAAAGAGCGTTAACCCCAGTTCAAGAGATTGAGAGACCATTAGCTGTCCCAACTGATTTATTGGATTAAAGAGTTTGAATTAAGTAGTTTGTGGCTTGTTTTATAGATTATACAACAATTCTGAACTCTTAAATTAATTAACTTTAACCTGAAGGGACATTTTCTTGTTAAATAACCCCTTTTTAAAACTTTATTTAGGAAAGTTGCCACTGCATCAGTTTTTAACAGCTCATAATTTACCACATATTGGCTTTGAGTCTCTATGGCTGCAGTTTAATTTTAAAAAAATATATATATATATAAAACAGAAGTACATCTCATGATTTTTTTTCCCAGTTCAACCATAACCTTTCCCTCCTCCCGTTTCATAACTTCAGGTTAATTCCCTGCACACTCTTGTAAGTTTATCCCATTTCACTCCCTACCGTCCTGCTCAAAGATGAATCAAGAAGTTTGGGAAAGAGCGGTTGAATGTTCCGGAAAGAATTTATGCCAAGGGTCGCTCATTAAGCCGGCATTAAATATTAAAACTAATAATCACGCAGAGAGATTAGTACGTTCTCTGGATTTTTTTTTTTTCTTTTTGTGTGTGTGTGTTCTCTAATACCACCAGCCCTGCCGTCTAGTTCTTACGTAATGTCACGTCAGGATCGTTTCTTGGAAGCGGATCAGCTGGGGGAGATAAATGTACCTCTGCAGCCATATGCGTGTAACACTTTGCCACTGAGATTTATTGATTAAACACTGTGACATCATGCAAAAAAAAAACAACAAAAAAACAGCTCTGTTCTGTTTTCACAGCTCAAATTGCCCACAGCTTAAAACCGGGGGCTTTTAGAGGAATCTGTGGATGCTGATGAGAGCCTGAAAGCGGAGCTGGGTGCTCTGACTTTTGAATATCAATGCTGGATTATAAGTCTTCACGCATGAAATCTGAGAACACAAAATCGGTCTATTTCTGGAAGAATTAGATTTGCATTTTCTTTATGCCTTGTCATCTAAGCCAAATTATTCAGGAGAGAAGTGCTTTCTACACATTTTCTAGTTTGCCCGTGATAGCATTCGATTAAACACATCATGGCGGCAAGCTGATCCTTTAAACCTTTAATACTCCTCTTTTTACACTAGAGCAACAAAGCAGCAATCAATGTTATATTTTCCTCATCTTATGAGCTACTTTTCATCCATTTCTGTACCTGTTTGGGTTTCAGAGAAGAGCCAGAGAATCAGATTCCCAAATTTCTATACAAATCCGATAGAAACTTTGGACATAATTGGGGACATGGCTGCCATAATCACGTGCTATAATTTCACAGCTTTAAATTAAAGCCTCCGAACTCCAGTGACACTAAATTAATGTTTTGGCATTCTCACAAGTACTACCCTTTTATAAATCAACTAAGCTGTACAAGGGATTTCCTTTGTGTGATATAGAAACATAAATAGACACACATTTACAAGCCTTTAAACCATTTTGTGGCAACTAAATCAAAAAGTCAGCGTAATTGCTTAGAAATCTGGTTTATAACCGTTTTAAACTATGAAAAGATGTATGTCTAAAACTCCTTGACCTGATTATGAATTTGAGTTAAAGTTCACACTAACTCCTCAACTCAGCCGTTAACCAGTCGACGTTATTGTCCGAGTCCATCTCAGTTTTAAGTCTTTGACTGAGTCAGATCATTTGCAGATGACACATCATCTTACTTATGTTAAACCAACTTCTGTCTATCATTGTCGAGCCCACAACTGTGAAACGAAATGATGCTTGTGTGCTTTAGGAAGTTTACAGACTGTAATTCCATTGAACAAGTTCCTTCTCTGTTTGTCACATAAATAGAAGTTATTAAACTTCATTTGAATAGTAAATGAATCTTTACCAGATTAAAAGTGTGACATCTTTGAGAATGTGATTGTTGCCATCAAGAGACCCAAAGAGGAATCTAACGGCATTTTTAGATTAGACCCCTTTTATTTTTCTTGGATTAGGGGAATTTCAATGAAAGGCGTGTTTTTGTGCTGAGTCAAGGTAAGGGAAGACAACTCAGGAGGCGTTATCAAGTGGTGCTACGTAATGGGATGGCCTGCTATCTGGTCGGCCTTTTTGGCTTCACCAACATCAGAAAAGCTGTCTAATGCAGTAGATGGAGCAGGTGGAGGAGTTCCCTTTACACTGGACCTGACCCATGGTTAAGTGTACCCTCAGAGGTGAGCTATTGGCAACCCCATGTCACTTAATGTAGAAAAGACACGTGACACACTAGATTGAGGTGTTAAAGACAGGGTATCTGCCAATGTAACAGGGGCTTAAGCTGTGTTTAGCATAGAGGTTCGCCGATTCGGTGCTATGTGTCCGAACCAACCCGATATTGTCCAAAATTAAAATATCAAAAATATTTCAAAAAGCATAAGCTGTCCGATCCAACCAGCGTCAAGCAGAAAAGTAAGCCATGACAACAAACAGAATTTGATTGGGGATGCACCAGAAACTCCCTGCAGACAGGACCAGAGCTGATAACGAAGAAAGTTATTGAATTCACTATACTGGATGACCAACCACTTTCAGTTGTCGCGAATATGAAGTTTAGTCATTTGATAGGACAGTTGGAACCTTGCTACGAGAGGGTGAACATGCATCCAATGTCCCTTCTTACTCTGATATACTCCAGTTTTACTCCACTTTTATTACTATGCTGTTTAACTGACTATCAAGATGCATCCAGAGTTAAGTATAAACTGTAGTGTTATTCACGCAAAAAGAAGGTATCAGTAATAGTATCAATATTGGCGGGTACCCAAAATTGGAGTACCTGTATCAAAGACCAAAAAAAAAAAAAAAGATATGACATCCATAGTTTGGGAAGAATTTTTCTTACTTCAGTTTTTTTCTTAAGTCTAATTGCAGGGTTTCAAAAATATGTGGGTACAAAATGAGCAAGAGTGAGCAAGAATTCAAATAAACACACTGAATGTTGTGTGGCAAAGAGGCTGTGGCAGGACCCAAACGCAGGAGACAAGGATGGCAGGAGTACAAAATCAAAAATCCTTTAATGAAACAAAAAGGCAACACAAGCATGGATCCAACAAAACTCAAAAATACCTTACGGACTTTACGGTAGTACAAACTAGCAGGGAGCAAGGGAAAGACAAGGCAGGATATACAAACAGCACTAACGAGACACAGGTGCAAACAATCAGGGCAGACAGGAGCAAGGGAAGTCTAACTATAAATAAACACAGGGACACAGACTTTCAAAATAAAACAGGACCTAACCAAAAACCAAACCTACAACACTGAAATGCAACGTTTTGCGCAAATATCTGTTAACAGAATAATTAATGCTGCAATAAAGCATCTGCTCTAAATGACTTTTGTGACTTGAAGTGTACAAAAAAAAGACAAAAATGTTAAAAGTGTCACTGCCATCCACCTGGCAATGCAGACTGTAGCAGATGTAGATTTGCTAAATATAGTAGATGCAGCATGTAAAGATCAGTGAACACTGATGCTCTCCTTGGCTTATTAGGCAAACTTCAAGAGGGAAATTTTGCAAAGCTCCAGGCATTTGTCTGCACGAACTTAAAGCAACCAGCCTGGTTGTCAGAGCATGACAGAAAATCCTCGGAGATTTGTCCGTCTACATTCACCGTGTTCGAGCTCAACCGCCGAGCGCCTCCCTCCCCACCTCTCCTTTACCCATTTTGCCAGGAGACGATAATGATGATCTTCAAGGAAAGAAGAGAAAAGATGCACAACAAGTCAAGAAGCCATCCACTTGCTAATTAGCAACCCCTTCATTTTTCTAACAAGCAGAACTAATTACAGGAGCTGCCACGACACTGATTTCCCACAAGGACATGCTCACCAGAACGAAGCCACAATCGCGTCCTCTTAGTCGCTCGTCCCAGATACCAATTACTCATGCTTTTAAGGACAAATGCTGTTAAAAGTAAATTAATTAATAAATGAAGAAGAAATAAGTCTTACTTTTACAAATCTGAATAAATCAAATAAAATTGGTTTTGATTGGGAACAAGCAGTTTTATTGACATTTTCTCAAGAATGTTGCATGTGCTTGCAGGCTTTACTTGCTGTAAAGACAGTTTTCTTGCTCCACTGATCTGCTCTAATAGTTATTTGTTCTCCGAATTAAATGATGATCATGAGAGTGACTGTTACGTTTCAACTGAATAAATCTCTCAGATCGGAGCTGGTTTTATTTCTGCATCTATACAACAAACTGTAAAAGGACATTTGTTTTCTAAGAATAAAAAAGAAAAACAAATTGCCTTAAGTTTTTACATCCTGCAGTATTTTCTTTGTGCTCATGAAGTGATACTCTGACTTTTAGCTACTGGCTTGGATTTGATAACTTTTTTTTTTTGTAGTAAATTTTAATTTTTTAAACCTCATTGCCTATCTTTTCTTGTACTTATGTACTTATGTAGATTTTCTTTTCTCTCTTTTGATTTTTCTGCTGATTCACTCGTATTTATTTAATTCTTT
>JAOWBL010000010.1:4133103-4166086 GCA_028564865.1 Zenarchopterus dispar
ACATCAGAGCAAATTCCTAGTCTGTAAACCTGTTTACTGGCAATGGCAATAAAGTGATTCTGATTCTGATTCTGATTGTTGTCAGTCCCTGATTTAAGCACTTGTTCACAGCAGAGGCAGTCAAACCGAGCTCAGTCTGGAAGCTGGGCCAAATGTAATTACTCTCAAGCACAAGGGCATAATCAAAAATATTTCTCTTTCCATTGACAGTTTTGCCTTATGTATGCCAATGAATGATATAACATTCGCAATTACAGATGCTAAATGCATTTGAAGTATGTGTATTTGGATAAGCATGCTTAGCATCATGTTCCAGAGCCCATTTTTCAATGAAAAAAGTCAAAACTGCCACAGGAAAGTACAAGAAAGAAAAAGTGACTGTAACATTTAGAGACATCTTGCAGTGTTTGCTCTTTGTCTTTCACATCACCTGGATTTCAAGATTAATGTCAATGACACTTGTTAACAGGAAGTGGTGCAGATTTAACAATATCATGTATGAATTATTAAAATGTGGTTTTTTTTCAAATACTATCAATTATTTCTAAGGGCATGAACAGTTATGACTCAAACTGAATAGTAAATTTGATATATTGTTCTACATCATCATGGATTTAAGTAATAAACTAAAATAAATGGTATTAAATGGACCTGATATTCACTGAAGTGGCTCAAGTGCAACAGAACCATTCAAAGCTGTGCATTTACGGGAAAAAAAGCTTTTAATTAGTTGCCCACTGTAGTAAAACTATGCATGAAACAGTTAGCTAATAAATATCAAATTTTAAAAAAATTCCAGGTTTTTGGTTTTTGAGTTTTTGTCAGAATGCAAAAACAAAAAACCATAAACAAAACAAAACAAAACAAAAAAACTTAACCAAAAAACTATTCAAAACCACCATTTTCGACCTCGCCTTTTCAGCTCTGTTCATACCTGGTTTAGAGGGGCGGAGTTAACATCTTTACTCCGCCCTCTTATTTTTATTCATCTATTTTTTTAATTCTGCAGGATGTCCATTTTCTTAAATAAGTTTTATGAACTGGCACTACTGTTTTCAGAGGTACACAAATGGAGTAAGCTGTGGAACTAGAAGAAGAGAAAGACAGGAAACCTGGTTATTGGCTGCTCGTCAGGGTTTGTGATGTAACAGCACCTGCCAATCTAAA
Organism: Zenarchopterus dispar; assembly: GCA_028564865.1. Lineage (NCBI taxonomy): Eukaryota > Metazoa > Chordata > Actinopteri > Beloniformes > Zenarchopteridae > Zenarchopterus > Zenarchopterus dispar. Next base: position 4,134,271 of record JAOWBL010000010.1, read on the forward strand.
CTCTTCCCTGCCATCAACTCTACATCTGATGATGGGTTTTCTGAGCCAGAACATTTAAACTTCAGTGGACTAAAGGTTTTTGTGGAGGGGTTAGTTCAAATAGATGGCATTTTATTTAAATTTTGTAAGTGACAGAAAGAGATGTTCATAATCATTTGACTCTTATATATCAGCAAAGCCGAGTTAAATAATTTTTAACCTGAAAATATTCACAACTTCATCTGGAATTTTGTAGAAATTAGCACTTATTTTTAGTCATTTAAAATATCAAAAAACCTGTGGTATAATTATTTATGAAAGGCATCTGCTGTGGAAGTTTTGTGGTGATATTAACAGAAAATTCCATCATGTTTTTCTGAAATTATTTTTCAAAAATAATATAATTAATAATTTTCTTACTAATGTTCATTATAATGGAATTCTACCTTTCATTTTAAAAAGCTTATGGTTTTAGATGATGCGCCAGTTCTTTGACAGGACCGAGAACAATTTTAGGAGTTCATTTGTGTAATGTCAAAAACCATATATAAGTCTACTTCTATATCAAATATCAAATAAAGCTGAAATGTTATGAAAAAAAGAAAAGAAAAGAAGAAAGTCTTCTTCACAAAAAGGCAAATTAGTGTTATGTTCAGTAAGTATACTTGATCCCAGACATTATCTGCAGTGAATACTGGTTACTGCTCCCAACAAGGAACATTACACAACACAGATGTCTTTATTAGTGTCACTGATGCCAGAAAGACTTTGATGTTCAGTAAATGAACTAAAAGATATAGTTTTTGAACACTAATTTTTTTTTTTACAACTTAGATGCTCTTACTTAACTTATTTATGGCAGTCAAGAATTCAACCCAAAAACTATATTTAGAAAGTTAAATCAATTCAACCCGCTTCATGATAACCTCAACTCATGCGTCATAGTCAGCCCATTTTCCTCTGCTCTTAAAAAGAAAACCCCAAATACAATCATAATTGCACTCTACAGCTTTGTAAACAGCTGGGAAATCTTATTTAGTTTCTTTGCAAGTACAGAGAACTAGTTTTGGATTTAGATTGCTACGCATTTGGTTCTCTAAATTTATTTTCATCAGCAAAATCCAATAAGTAGAGATGCACCAGGTGATCAGAATAAAGCCACTGATCAGTGCTGCTGAGCAGCATTGATCAGCCTGATCTGTTGATACTTGCTGATATCTCTTTTGTTCGGTACATATGTCATTTGTAGTATCGGCTTTATTTATATATTTAATTTAATCATTTATTCACTGAGGTTGGATCTGAACAGTATGTGTCCCCTTCCCCATGAAAGTACATCATGACAACAACTGGGCAGAGCATTGTTAAATCGTCACAGCCTGCAAGTTAAAAAATCAAAAAGAAAGTAATTGACAAGTAAGAACAACCAAAACATCTAATGAAGCGAGAGTAATCCAAAAGTTAAATCAACATTGTCCTGCTGAGCACGACCAAGAGAAGAGGCAAGCATCAAAACCAGGACTTTGTTGCGTCCAACTCTTGTGTTCATTCATACAGCTGATTATTGACAGAAGAAAGGAAGTTGGAATTGGTCAAAATCAGACCTGGAAGAAAATCTGAAGTTTTAATAAACAAAGAAAATTGTATTATAAAGTGGCCACTGCACAGGTCTTCTGTTTAGGCTAGTTTTCTGCTTTAACCCCGTCTTAACGCATGTAAACAAAGCCATCCTTGAACCTAATCCACATAATCCTGACCACCGACTTGCTTCGTCGCACTTTCAGCAGACTGTCACGTCCTATCCGAGGCTCAGTGTGCACGGGAAGGACCCGTGTCCTTCTGAGGAAGTGGGATCCTGCAGAGGAACCTCACTCCACTTCACTGGTGGATGTTTAACACAGCCCGTTCAGGTCACCTCGTTGGGCCGAAGAGCCGATGGGCTTGTTGACAGGAGGATGCATCACTTGTCTGTCAGTAAAAGCGTGAACCGTCTTAAATGACAGAGGCAAAGAGAGCGTTTCAGCGGATCCACTTAGCCTGGGAACATTTTCCAACTAGCTCACTAACACGGCGACTCACTTGTGATGTTGGTTTGGTAGTTTTCTGTGTAAAACCTGATTCAGCACTACACAAATTACAGGTACAACCATAGCTTTTACAGTGGATGTAACATTCAGCTGCTGCAGATTACTGACCCTGATGACGAGGGTCCGGTCAAAAGTCACAAAGCCTTTGGTCATCTCAGACTATGTGCACATTTCTCATCACCCTGGGTTCTGCTTGCCACTCCATGAGATCTCAGTGCCCTTCAGATGATGCTTTTACAGTGCAGTTACATTATCTAATTCGACACCACTCTTAAAAATAGCCTCTGATCAATAAAGCATTCGGTTTCCTACAAGGCTCTGCATTTCACTTTCTGGCTCTTTCTCAAAAATAAATAAATAAATGAATAAAAACTCCAGTTTTTCCATGCCCAAGAACTGCTTTTATGTGGAAAGTGGATGCATTTACCTTCCCGGATTAAAGCTGAGGACCTAATGATCGCTTCATTCTTTGCAAGGAAGTATAACTGAGCTAAAAGCACCCTAAGGTCCAAGCTGTGTGCTCATTTTGTCTGATGAGGTCACATCAGCAGAATATGAACTCTGAGTTCATTAAAAAATAAGTGACTTCGTGAACAACGCCTCTTGAGGTGCATTCCCCCGTGTGACAGAAAAAGTGTCTGCGCAGCCCACCAGACAGCTAAGAAAATCATCCACGCTTTCATTTTACGTCACGTTAGGACCACATGGTGTGCCGTTCTCATTTTAGAAACCTAACAAACAAACAACAGCATCCAGGTTGAACACGGCTGACTTACTGGTGCACTGTTAAGGTTCTAAAATATTTAATTTCTCTGCTTCTGAAGAAACCACCGATTTGAAATGAAACCCATTGGAGAAGTTAAACTATTTACTGTTATTTCTGACTTCCTTTATATTTTTTAAAAATGCAATAACAGTGACTGTATTTTGGAAATGTTGGTGTATTTGTGTCACTACTGATCTGAAAAGCTAAAGCATGTTTTTGTCATATGTGGTTGTAAAGAGTTAAAGTCAGCTGAAGAGCAGTGAAGTGCTGTGCACGTTTCTGCACCGAGCTGAGCCAGGAAAAAAAAAAGTGTGCTAGGCTACTTGGAGTTGCCGTGACTTATATTTATGAGCTAAAATCTTAAAATCTAGGAACTGGAGAGCTGCAATCTTGCACTGTGCCACACTGGCAATGTCAGAGAGATGAAAAGGTAAAACGAAGCCGACAGAACCGAGGGGAGTACCAACTGCAGCAGCAAATGCCTCGGCGACAGTTGTGCATGCAAGTAGAGGAATTCATCCAGGATGAAAGACGACAAAGACAGAATAAGAGTGAGAGCAGGCAAATTATGAAAATGATCACTTTTACTGGGCTTGGGAGGATTTATTTGGGAGTCTGAAGTCTGAACTGAAAATCCCAAACTCTCTCACTTTATTTGGGGCAGCCGAGGTTGTAAAATACATCATTTAGATTTTTAGGGTACTATTACAGTATGTCACTGGCCCAGCTTAAAGCAGAGTTATCTAGCCTCCATGTATTTATCTCTGTATATGTACTTTAACCAATATCAGCTTTAAATCGTATTGTATTCACTTTATACGAGAAATGGGAATTTCAAACTCGTTCTGTTCTCTCTCTTTCATTTCAGAAATCCCATCACCAGATATACAGTTCACTTAAAGAGTCGTGTTTTGGTTTGTTTTTCAAAATAAAACATTTCTGTGGTATTAATGAAAAGTCATGTAACACGATTTGGTGAAATGAAAAACTTCAGAAAACCAATCAGATGCTCTTTATTACGTTTTTTTTTTCAAAACATGAGCCTTTTAAAGCAGAACTAAATTCAAGTTGTTCTGCAGGACTTTCTGTAGCATCATGGCGAAGGATATAAAGAGACTCAAGAAAGTAATGACGGAAAAGAAAACCAGAGAGAGATGGAGGAAGAGACCAAACAAGAGTAATCTTGGACATGTTAGAGTTAATCAACAATATCTAAGAGCAGGTCTTCTTCTTAATGATATTCTCTTTCACTCTTCCCCAGATGGAAAAGGAAATCAGTTTTAAGCTGTAATTTATCTGAATAGTCACATTTTCTCCCTCCTGCTAACAAGTTAAATAAACAGGTTTTGTGTCTGAAAGCTGTATTTGTTTCCAGCAGTTGGGTGATTAAGCTGGAACGCATCTGCAGGTCCAGACAGCATCATCTCTGGAGTCCTGACAGTCTGTGCAGACTAATAAAGACATGTGGCAGTGACTTTTCAAGAAGGTTCCAGAGCTGAAGAAGACATCCTACCTTCTTCCAGGACCTAAAATATTTTATTCATGCGTCCTCAACAGCTATGGGTCGATTGCTCTACTATCACACATCATGAACACCATAGAGGAAGATACCTGTGTTTATTGGTTTATTATCATGAGGTTGGAGCTGAAGGTGCCAGTATATCCTCACTTCAGCCCACTCCCATCTGAATACAGCAGAAAGCACAAAAAGGATCGTATTCTTTGGTTTCTACGGTGTACTTTGCAACTCAGTCTCCTACGATGCCTCTACAACTTCATTACTGACTAACTGATGAAAAGACCGTAGCTTTAAAGACTGAAGGATCATGCACTCTCATGGTTTTTTTCTTTGCTTTATACATTTCAGGCTTCCAGGAAAAATCAAGAGTCCTGTCATCTCCAGAAATACTCAGATGACTCTTCTGTTGTGAGGTGTGGCAGAGGGTGGACAGAAGACTGACTGCAGAGAGGTGATGAACTGCTTTGTCTCATTTCGAATATGAACAAGGCAAAGGGGATACTTGTGGATTTTCTGAACACCATCTCCATGCCGGGAGAAGACGTGGAGGCGGCAGAGGACAACAGATGCCTGGACATTTACAAGGGGGGGGATGAATACATTTCATGTTTCTGAGAAAAAATCAAATAATTTCCATTTTTAATTTAGCAAAATTCTGAATGAAAACTAACAACTACTCAAGACTGAAGGCTGTAAAGGAGCGATGTTTTTCGCATAGAAAGACTAATATCATAAATTTCATCACAGCATTCATAACTTTTCAGCCTTGTCACTTTTTTTAGGGTGCTCTGACAAAGTACTTGTACGGCATAAAGTGAAGCTCATGTCTTCCTGGTCTAGAGTGGAGCTCCCTTTTCTCTACCGTCTGGGAAACTCCTGGCACAACGAAGTCGTGAAACAAAACTCGACAGCAGCCCGAGAGCAGCAACGCCTCATCCAACTGAATCCTTTCAAGACAGCAATATGTGATACCAGCTTCTTATTTTCTCCTTTTCTTTTGTCACTTAATGCCATCTAAATTACAGGAAGCAACACACTCCAACAGACACTCAGCTGCAGGGACACTTGGCGATGGATTTCATAATCTATAACCAAAGGATGCATTATCTAACGTCTGTTGCACAGACAAGTCTCAGTAACGGCTAATTAATAATGTACACATGACCCTCACTGGACAGGGGGTTACTATAGGTGCTCTATTTGTGGGTATTGATGATGTTATGGAGTCATATAATGTAACAAAATGAGTTTTCTCTTCACTGCAATATTAGTTATAAATATCAGAAGAAATATTTGGTGAGTCACTAATCAGGAGGCATGCAAACATTTATTTTTACTGCATTAACACCACTGAAGTAGAAATTAAGCCAGTATAATAGGCTTTTTTGTTAAAAAATGCTTTGACTTTTTTTTCTTTTTCACTAAATTAATGCATTATTTGCACAGTCAGTGATAAGTGACAGGCTGACCCTGAAACCAGAAGAATGAAAGTGGAGGAGGGGACCGGCCTCACAATTACAATTCAGGATGACATTAAAAATAAATAAATAAATAAAAAACTCCCATCAGCACCTGTGCTGTTAATGAGAACTTGAACAATAACTAACACTGAATACAATTAAATTGGGTTTTGACAAAAGAGACAGGAAGAATAACGCTACCCAGAGAATAACTCCAGACAATGGAAGCAAAGTCGTGACAAAAATAGACTGAATACCCGTCCGCTTTATTTTCCTACGACTCGACACTACGTTTTGATCATCTCTGTTCTCCACTTTTGTTTTTCTTCCATTGACTTGTCCAGTCCAACAACAAGGCGAAAGCTCAAAAAAACAGAGAAAAACTAATTACTGGGCCGACAGTAGCTCTCGCCCCTCTCCCCTTCCTTAGACAAGGTGCCGCAGCTGGAACGGATGATAAAACTTGGATTTCTCATTGTCATGGTGAGATCAAAGTCGCAGGCTTTCTATTTTTAAATTACTGGCCTGGCTGTGTTGTCGCTAGCAAAGCACGAGTGCTAAAACAATTCTGTTTCTCTTTAGCAGGACAGTTTTCAGAGCCTTTCATGTTTCCCAACTTGCAATGCTTAAGACTCGTGTCTAATATAGATTCTATTAATATATATTTTTCTTTTACATTTATAGGAATCTTTAATTTACACAAGTATCCATCCTTCAAACTGCCCGTTTGGCAGCCTAAAGGCTCGGTCGGCTTGGCTCACCTTCCCATCTGAAGTTTCGTGCGTCTGATGGGAACGTTAAGCTCAACCAGGTTGGATGTGAGTCACAGCCATTTTCTCCAGAGACTTGGTTCAGATCCAGACTCTCCTTGAGTCACCCCAGAACTTTCACGGTTTTACCTGAAGCTGCACGTCGTCCACGATTAATTCTGTTCACATTCCCTTTGCCAGGTCTCCTTTTTTTGATTTGGCTTCAAACTAAACTCTTCCCGGAGGTTAAATCTTGACGTTTGGCTTTTGCACTAAACCCGTGATGCTGATGTCAGTAGATGCTCACGAAAATGCAATCAGTCAAATATCCGTGGAAAATCGCTTGAAGAGAAACAGTTGCGGGCATTAATCCATAACAGATGAAAGAGACTAAAGAGTGACGAACAATGTCGAAATACTGATGGAAATAAGATATTTCTGATAGTTTGATGGATCCGATTTTCATCCGTCGACTAATGCAAAAATATGTGTACTACTGAGCCAAATTTCATGAAACTTGTGGCAGGGATGGAGCAATATTACTTTCCTGTCACACCCCAACATCAACCTCTCTGCTCTGTTAGCCAGCGACTAACCCACTCGCTGTTTTGGGTGGACGTTGATCATCGCAGAGCTTCTAAAGAAACCAAAGAGGTGGGAGGAAGAAGGATGTGAAAGTCTTGGACTGGTTATCCCTCTTTGGTAAGAACAATAAAAAGAAACAAGCAGAGTATCAGAGTAAGGGACCAGATAGATGTTAAACTGGCTTTTACTCATTGGTTAAAACCTGCAAAAAGAAACAGGACGGAAGACCGATGCAAACCCCTCCATCTTCTCGCTGGACGAGTAACGGCAGATGGCCTTCGGTGTGTTGTTGTTGTTGTTTTGCTTTATCATTAGACATCTTGCAAATGTGCTACATCTTGCTCGGACTAATGTCTGGACTGATTTCTGAGCACGAGTATTTTCTGTGTTTGTTTCCATCAAGCTGTGTCGGGTTTACAGCACACCAAGCGCTGAGAGGTCCAGCCTGAACTCGCTGGCGACAAATTTCAATTTCATTACATACCTAATGCGCAATGACAACAAAGGTTGCTATTCGGTTCTGTTCTGTCGTAAAGTACATTTACTTGATTAGATGTTACTTGACAGCTGTATAAGGGTCTGTGTACTCAAAGTTTTTAGCCAGATTGTTTTTTGTTCAGGTCTCTGTTTTAGGATGCTATTATAAGTTGTGTGCAGCGCTGTGACCACAGCGTAGCAAAAAAAAAAAAAAAGTCAGAACATGCATAAGATATGATGCACCGACTGCTGGGTTCAGAACCCTTTGCTGCTGTAATGTAGACGTTTTTCTGTTTATGTAGTCTTTGTCAGCTCTGTAGCCTTCACTTTCTTTGTGGGTTATTCTGGGCTTCAGCTGGTAAAAAGATTCACACCTATCACTATCTGTGGGCTCGATTCGTGACTCTTATTTGCAGCATTGCTGGACCACCAGGGAACTGCAGGGGGTTGAGAGCCCCCTCACAGTTCTTGTGTGTTCCCAAGAGCAAAAAACACAATAAAAAAAAAAAACCAACAAAAACAAATGAAGCTTCAAAATTGGGTGGAGGGTCCACTCTGAACTCTGAGTTCCTGTAGATGAATCAAACTGATTCTAATAATTATGCAAAATAATCACCTCCAGTACACATAATAGCATGCAAGCAGTTATGTAATCAATGAACAACACCCTACTCGTATGGGCACCAAGCCTCGGGTTCCTGTTGAAATGCAAATCTTCACCCTGGCCTGAGATCCTCGACACTCCGGTAAAAAGGGTTTCACTCAGGATTGTTCTATATTTCTCAGGATTTATCTGTCCCTTCATCCTGACGGATTGCTCTGACACCATCGGCTGTCAGCCGCGACTTTGAGCCCCTGCAAGAAGCTATTCCTCTCCTCCTGTTTAACCTTGAATATAAGTGCTTCGCTCTGTGCCAAGTCCTGCTGCATAGACGCACCAAAGCTATGGTTGAGTACAGGACAAGAAATATCAAGCTTATCTGAAAAAAAAAAAAGAAAAATCTTATATCAAATCACCACCATGTCATACTGTGGATGTATGGTAAGAAAAAAAAAAAACTCAAAATAGGCACATGAAGTGTGCAGACATTGTATGCAATTGTGGTTTGCAGGGATATAAAATGGGAACATTTTCCCTACTGACTGGATTGTATAAGAAAAGATCTAAGTACTTCTGTGTTCTAGTTTTAATCGATTAGCATAACAACAACAAGCATACATGCCTTGTCAAAGAGGAGAACTGTATGCACATTAGTAAAAAGGGACTGAATCCATTATGAAAATTATAAAGTGTTTGCATAAGCGTGTGCCCCATTAATCAACACATCTCCTTTAGATGGAATATTTATTTAAGAAAGAAACCATTAAATGATTAGTGAAACTTTCTTTTGGCTTCTGCTCTTCTGCCTTCTTCAAAACAGGCCTTGACTTCTGAAGTACATGTACTTTTTATTAAATTTAAACCAAGGTCACTTCCACAACTTTCCTTTCAGAAGATACAGTGATAATGTATTAACACTCACTGCTTTTACAGAAATTCGCTTTGCAACTCAAGGATAACAGCACGTACCATAGAAATGATTAAAAAAAAGAGAGATTCCACTTACAAAAGTAACTTCTATGACAGTTCAAGTTTATGATGAAAGGTGGTTTTAATATTTCTGGGTTTTACGGAAATAAATTCCCTTAATGTGATTAAAAATGGGTATTTTTAGCAGGATTTACCAGAAATTGCCCTGACAACAGCTTGTATTATCCATTTAAGCCCAAAAAGGCAAAATGAAACAGATGTAGTTTATATTCTGGTGTAAGGTTGATGGAGCCCATCTGGACTCAGATGAAAAATTAGCCCTTCATTCATCGTAATGGAAGATAATCCCCCCCCCCCAAACATGTCTCACATGACCAAGATAAAACGCTAAAGACGGAGCTTATGCGGCGCTGTGTTGAATTACAGAGCGTGGGGGTGGATATTTATTTACACGGACTGGAGCGAAAAGTATAAATAAATTGAAATAAAAATAGCGAGATGACAGGCATCCGATAACTGGGGTTTCAGCTGGTGTAATGCATCATCAATATGTACGGCGCTAGTCTGTGAATGACCAAATCCACCCGGGGGGACACAAACAGCCTGCTCCCCGCACAGAACCTGCTTTGTAACCGATCTTTGAAGCACATCCTGATGGAAGATCTCGCCTCCGTGATGCTATTTATAGCCCGGTAATGCATCAGAGGTCACACCTTCCATCTCGGCAGAAGCAACATCTGCCTCCGTTCACGCCGGCTTATCAAACACTGACGACGGCAGGCATCTAATTGTACGGTTGGGGTGCAGAATCTTGACTGCGTAGGTCCTTTTCATTTTTTTCATTTTTCCAGGGTTTGATTTGCTGACAGAGGACTTTTTTAACTTTTATTATTATTGTGCATTTTCATCTGGTTTTCATAATCAAATGTGACAAAAAAGTCTATTAATCATAAAATTATATCCTTTATGTATTCTCTGCTCCTTTCATGTACATCCTTTAAAAAAAAAAAGAAAGAAAAAAAAGCTATAACTACAGATAGTGAAAACACTATTTCTCAGCCCCTCATCCTTTACAAAACCAACATGCAGAAAGTTCTGGTTAATCTGTTATGTCTGGACCAGCATTTTCATAAGCAGCCAAGCACACAAGACAACAAGATAACCATGGGTTCGCTTGCTGAGGTGGAACTGAGAAATGCGGATCAGGATGTGTCGTATCCAGTTGATAAAAAGGACTTTCTGATGTCACGCAACAGGAAAAGCAACCCGGTTCTGGTGCTGCTGACAGTCTTAATCTGACCCCTCCAAAAGACACTTTCTAATGATAGCCGCTGAAAGAAAAGGTGTGAAGGACCCACTTCCTGGGTTGGTTTTTGCTCACAGAGAGCAAAAAAAAAAAGGGAGACTCCATCAGAGTACAAAATCAGCTCCCGTATAAACGCACACGTGTTTCTTTTTCCGGTGGAAATTGCTTAAGCATAGAGAAGCACTCATCCATCTCGCGCCGCCAAGATCATCCATGCTTGTGGGGCTACAGAAGGAGCTTTTACATCTTCTTTGACCTCGAACCGTCTCTCGAGTCTGTGCATTGAGGATTTACTGAATGTGTGAAAGCGGCATGCATTCAAACGGCATCATGCATGACGTGAATGTGACCTCCTTTGACATGCGTCACACAAAATAAGTGACAAAATGTTCCTTAATGAGCTTTTTGTCCATGGGGATGAATTCCTTCTGCTGAGACTCTTATTGTGTTAGAATGAGCAAACAGCTTGAGAAAAATCCCAGCTGCGGTGAACCCTTTGCAGCGATACCTCATCAGATAACGCTGCATTGCAACGTCTCCGCAGATGGCATGACGGACTTGTGAAGTCCTGTCCTCTGAGGTCATCGTGAAATCGTTACCTTAGAATGATGACTCAGCTAAACTTGTATTTACAGTTCTTTCTGCCTTCTAATCTGATTTGACAATATAAAGGAAGCTGCGGTTTCCCGCCTGGCCTGAACAAACACACGAGTAGGTCAGAGGTTAGTGTGGCGGGTGTGGCGGCTGGACCCGGGGGGGCCGCAAGCTGTTTGTGAGATTAATCAGCAGTTAAGAACTCATCTGGTAATCAGAGGCGCTGGGTATCAATCAGGCCAGAATGAAAAAGGCGAAGGCTTACTTTGCTTTTGTCAATCGTAAACAACACTGAAATGTCATTACGCAAAAATTTACTGAATTTTGAATTTGAACTGAACTGGTTCTCTCATATCAGAGAGAACCAGTTCAGTTCAACGTAAACGTTTTTATTTCAGAAATAAAAATGATCTGATAATGTCTTTAAATGGTTGAGATGAGCTCCTTTTTATCTGTATTTTCACATTTATGACACATTATTGCAATACTTAATAAAAAACATCACCCACTTCTTCTACATGACATTTAAAAGTCTTTTAGCTCACTGTTTTGAGTCTTTCTCGTTGCCACCCACAGCTCCAAATGTCAGAAACACGGGATGCTCATCTCCCAGCAAATTTAACTTCGTTGTGCATTTAGCTGCTGAAGAGACGTGCGCCAGTGGAGTGTGCTAACTGTGTCAGATGCTCTTTAATGTACCATTTACTGGTAAATATTACATGTCATCCAGTTATAATGTTTGCATTTTATGTAATTTTAATAGAGCGAGCAGACTTTGTTTACCAGTTGATTCAGTAACTGACTTTTAGCCATAAACTGCACTAAAGCTAACGCACGGTTAGCCTACTGGAGAGGTGGTGAAACAGTCGGCACGCTGCCACTCCTCCATGTGAAGACTCAAACGTGCTAGAAACAAAAATGGCAGCTATAGTTTTTGTTGCTGGAAGTGCACCATGTGCGCCGAGTTAAATGGGGAAACTGTTGCAGAAGATAAAGCAGCGTCCCGCAGCAACTGCCAGGAACTCAGATCTGACAGTTCTGTTAATGTCCTGTTGATAATGTTACACATCAGCCCTTAGGTTGAAAAAAAAAAAATCGTGACACCTCTGATGTGTCCAGTGATCGAAACGCAAGCCCTGCTCTTGGTAATTGAACTTTCTGCCTGGAAGCCTGGATATTATTTTCAGGAAAATAAGAGAGACAGAGCGATCTATTTTTAAGTGTTAAAAGGAGAAAACAAGTTACACAGAAGAAACCACAAAACCACATGTTCAAAAAAAAAAGAAAAAAAAGAAAAGAGAAAGCAGCACAAGCAGTTATGTAATGAGATTAAAGGCAGCAGTACCAAACTGACACATCACAGGGCCCATCCCTTTTTATTTTAAACCCTTGAATCTGCCATGTTTTTGGTCTAAACAAAAACGACCTGCTAAGCAAACTCCAGGCAGCATAATTGCCTTTCTCTCCTGCTGCTCACTGCCCTCTTTTTCTGCCGATGTGGCAGAAAATTAGAGTAGAGTGGGGAACACCCCAATATTCCTCCTGGAAAAGATCACAGGTAAGCTACGCTTAAATCGAGTGTTTAGATCAAGAGCGTCATGTAAAAGGACTCGCTGTTGTCCTGGCGATGCACGACCGCATATCTGAGCTCCGCTGTATGGACTAAGTTCAAGACAATGAAATGATTAGCTTAGAGCAGAGCTTCTTTCAGTTCAAAATATGTTCATAAATGTCCGCATGACACAGAAGACAGGAAAAATGTGAACTGGAGACGTCCATGGTATTTTTGTCTGACATTTTTGTGGGTAATCTTACTCATCTTTGTCCTTGTATGGACACACACACATGCACTCACACACACATACGTCTGGTATAATCAGCTGATTCTCAAAATAACACTTGTGTCTTAAAATACATGTCCCCAAAGTGTCAAAGCTTGATTAAAGTGGGTGTTTAGATGATTATAATCTAAGAATATTTGCATCTCTGTAGTTCTATTAACCCTGGAGACCCAGACTACGAAATAAAAGAGGTTAGCTCACAATCTACATAAAATATAACACAGTTTTAAGCTTTTGTTTATCTCTAAATCATATATTTTATATTTTACAATATGTCCACAAAGGAACAGAGATAAGAAGTTAAATCTGCTGTAAACAAGTTGGAGAGGAGACAGAGTAGCAGGGGTTAATCAGTTAAACTGTCTTGTATTTCCCTCCCTCTTCCAGAGTTGTTTTTTTTCTGCTTGTCTTGGTCCAAATACCCAGAATCCATTGCATTTGAAGGTCACCAGTCTCCTGTAGGATTCAACACATGCTTTTGGAACAATAATATAACATAAGGATGAAAAAGGAGTACAAATCAAGAGGAGTTTGGCTCACACGCAGGACAGCATATGGTGCGATTGGTTCGAGAGGTTCTCCAAACATTGTGTAACCTGCTGTTTAAATATCCTTTATGTACTTCAAATAAATCCAGATTTAGTGACAGCTTTAAAAATACAACTTTCTGAAAATTTCATTTCCATCTCATGTCACAAAGAAAACTAAATCCGTCCGGATAATCTCCACACTGGTGTCAAATTGCTCTGCAGCGTCTTTTGCCCTCGAGTGTCATTGAGTGGGCCCGTGTCAGGTAAAGTAACCCAATGATTCCTGCCATTTCTGCCTACTGAGGATTTTCTTGTAAGGCCGTTGAGCAAAAGGATGAAGTGTTGCGCTAACTGACTGGGCGTGAGGAGCTTCCGCTTAGGTAACGTGAAGAAGAGAACAGGAAAAACCTTTTTTTCCTGCGTGCGGTTGGACTCATCGACTTTACAACAAAGTGTCTGTGGACAATCTTTAACGTGGAGGAAGAAAAAAAAAATACATACCCCTTGAGATTTTCCAAGGGATTTGTTTGTCAGACAGGGACACAATTTGCAGAGCTTAACCCAGAATTACACATTTGACTCTGTTTTATTAATCCCACAGTGGAATACTGTACGCCAGGTCCAAGCAGCGGCGTCGAGTGAATCATATCAATGTAAAACGGTCAGCTGAGCTGCTGACAGCGCTCCGTACTTGAACGCCCACTGAGTTTCTGTTATTTTAGAAGTAATGAGAGTGTGAGATGCAAGCCAGAGCTGCGTATGTTTGGCAGCTGATGTTAAATACTGAATGATGGAAGAGCGCAGGAGATGTTAAAGATACTGCTTTTATTTGTAAATAGTTAGTAGACTTCGTCTCCCCACTGAGAGGCTGCTTTGAACATTTGACTTCATTATCTGCATGAAATGTTTCAATGGGATGAGTGTGTGTAATACCAGGAGAAATCAAAGGAATCACAATAGTTATTGGTGTTCATTTCACTTAAAAGTGTATGATCAACTCACCTTGGGCTGCACCTCCACTTCCACCACTTGGTTCTTGTGCATGCAGTCTTTGACGAAGCCCTCGACTTTGCTGTTGCACTTCATGAAGACCACGTAGGCAGCATAGGCAGAGAGCAACGTGATACTTTCCCACATGGAGATGATGTTATCCAGGAAGAAGATGATGAGCATGATGAGATCCAGGATGTAGAAGGACACGTCACGGAAAAGTGGCCACCACGTCAAGTTGAGGATCTCCTTGGAGAAGATGGCACACATCCCGATGACAAAGAGGATGTTGAAGACAGCCGAGCCCACGATGGTCCCGATGCCCACGTTGCTGTGGGAGATGAAGACGCCGATGATGGAGGTGAAGAGCTCTGGAGCTGAGCCACCGGCCGCCATGAAGGTGGCCCCTGCAACGTCGTCGGAAATGCTGAGCTTCTCCGTGATTACAGTCAGCGCTGGGACAAAGAACTCATCACACACGATGGCTAAGGCAATGAACATATAGATCATGCCAAACATGTGAAGGATCACCGCTCCTTGGCGCCTCTCCTGGAGGCTGAAAATATCTGGCGGGTAATCCCCCTGACTCATATTGCCATCTGCTGTAGATTTCATGGCTATGGGTATGTCAGCTGACATATTTGGGTCCCTCTGGTTTTGGGTGAAAAGTAGGGTCCGGTGAGGTGCCGACTGAAGGTCACTCTCCTGGTGGAGCGCCGGCTCGCTGAGAACACCTGAGCTCCAGGTCAAGGCACTGAGGGAGACAGCACTTAAGGCCACCAGGCTGAGGACGAACCCTAAGACTCGCACAGGCCTCAGCTTTTTCCGCAGACACCGCCGGCCCAGCGGCTTATGAACCGGACCCAGAGTGGGTCTTTGCTCGGGAGAGTCCATCCAGGGTTGATCTGAACCCATTTCTGTGCAGCTCTTGGTGTCCTCACTCTCAGCAGGTACTCAGAAAAGAGGGGAGAGTGGGGAGCAGGTTTTATCGGAGGCGATGATGCATGGCGCGATCCGCAGTTTCAAATAAGTTTAGAAGACGTCAGGTGCTTTCCGGGGTCTGGTCTGCCAAATGATGTCTTCATATTAGCCTCTGTTGGACAAAATTAAGACAAATTTACAGCTGCAACAAGAAGCAAGCTAAATCTGAAATGAGCGACAAAAACAGGCAACTGAAACGGTGCGCTCCACATTTTGCAAACAGGGTTTTGTGTGGATCGGTTTGGGTAGGGAGTTCTGTGATGCTGGAGAGTAAAAAAGAGAGTGGGAGCTATACAATTAGTTTGACCTTTATATAAACAACTGCAAATCAGTGTTGCCATGGAAGATTCGGCCTTGCACCAATCCATTCCCTCCTCAAACAGAATGGAGTTACAACATGTAGATTATTCACAAACTGTGCAACGACATTAGGCACATGCAAATTATATCGAAAAGGCTCAATCTTTATTTGTTATTCTGTGGCACATAACTGAAACAGTATTAACAGAAGTTATGGAGAAGGTAAATGACGGTAAATATAGGCAGAATTTGAATATTTACATTGCATTCTATGCTGATGGACTTCTGTGGTCATTTTGTGGCCTGAGCTGACAACCCTCTCCTCCCTCCTTTTAGTTATAAATCAAAATTAACAGCAGTCCACGTTTAGAAGTTAATCAATTCAAACCACAAGGTTTAGGTGGCCAAAACTTGTCAGCCACTCAGATGATTCTGATTTAAACCAACCAGAGTACAATTTGCATCAACTTACTGTCAAAAAATATGAGCTGCTTATACCTGGCAAAATACATCACAAAATATGAAGGCTGGCGGTTTACGGGCATCTTTGGGGTGCAGTCCGTGGGAAAACGCTCAACGGCATGATGCTGCTCAGAATTTTGTTTTTAAAAAACACACATATTTAGAAAGAATCAACACACCTTCTGTCCTGTTTGACTTGATTCTGCTTCTAAAGATGAACAGCTCGTCTGAGACGCCAGCTTCTCTGACAACTCTTCTTTTTTTTTTTTAACCCCTGTCTGCCCTTCAATAATGCATTCGCCCTTTCAGCTGTATCATCGCACAAGTAGGGAGCTAAGCATCATCTTCCCGAGCCCGGCGTCGGCTCCCGATCGGAGGCGCGCAGAGCCGCGGGGAGGCTGCAGACGGTGCCGTGGCTTACCTTTGACAGAGGCGAGAAAACAGCCGCGCGGCACGGTCGCACGTTGAGATCAGGAAATCCTCTCCGGTGGCCTCTTGCTCTCATTGAGCAAAATGTGACCGCTCACTGACGACAGAGGAGGAGCTCTGGAGCGAGAGGGGAGGTGAGGCTGCTCTTCCAAATGCGCTCAGCATCTCTCCCTCACAGCAGCAGGAGCAGCAGCATCCCTCCTCCCTCCCATCTCGGATGAGAGAGGGGGGGGTGGCGGAAATCAGCTGGTCAAAAATACCGTGATAATGTGGCAAAATCTTGGCTGAGCTCGGCTGACCACGTGCATTGCGCTTTTCTTTTCTTTTCTTTCTCTCTCAGTAAAAGCAGGTGAGGGGCAGACGACGCATTCCTGTCCTCTTGGTTCACGCGGCGGGGGCTTTGGTCGTGTTTCCGTTTGAGGGAGGAGTTGCCGTGGTTACACAGCAAAGGCAGCACTTCCACTTTTCTCCCCCTGACTCCTCTGATGACGGAACAGGTGGACATGCTAAAGTTGGGTCATTTCAAGGTTACATGCAAGTTCTGGCTCTATTTCTGGGAGGAATCTATAAACTGATGTTTTTTCCTCTCCACATCTCATGTCTGAAAACAGTGTTTGTTTTATTTTAATAAGAATTTTAATCTTGTGTTTTTCATCCAAGTTTTTGGGGAGGAGGTTTTGTATGTTCAAAATTTGTAATAAAATTCTAGATCCAGAAACGCAACGGATCCCACATCAACAAGATTAAAGAAAAGATATGCCCCTTGAGACTTAAAAAAAATAAAATAAATAAACAAATAAACATGTGTTATGGCTATATGCTGTCTTGCAAAGATAACCCGCATCTATAAAAGCACAGTCAAATTCCTCAGTTTACCAAGACAATGCTATAGATCATTTTTGCTAAGGCCACAAGGAGTTCAGCAACGCAACGCTCTTGCTGAAATTCACCGCTTTCAGCAAGGGCGGGGAGTGCCATTATTTCTTCACTTCCAGACTGAAAGAAGAACTACAGCAACACAAACCTGAAACAATCTACTGTCTTCCGAATGAAAAGAAAGAAGAAAAAAACAGCTGTTTCAAAACAAGATATTGAAATTAAAGTTTGAATTCTAAAGCGACGTGATGCTCCAATTTACTTGGAAACAGACTTTTAAGCTGAACAAGCTGCTTCTAATTTACTTCTCCTGATGAGGAAAAACAAAACAAAACATCACTAGCCCTAAATTTGAATCTGTTTACATTGGGATAAAATGGAAAAATAAAGTCGAAAGGTCACACAGGCTCATGTCTCACTTTAATGTGAACATGTCAGACCTTCATTCGTCATCGCAGACTAAACCTTGCTGAATGCATACCGACGTGCAATTTTCACACAGTGTGATGAGATGTGTGTGACACTAACGGCCTGCTGGACCATAAACCATGAGTCGCTGACCTCATTGATTGGCCCTTTCTCTGCTTCTCTCTTCTAAACAAATGTTTCTTGTTACCTAACAGGAAACACACATGCTGAAAACGTTCATATTCTTTACATCACACACATCAATACTCATATTCTCGTTGTCATCTGCTGATTGTGCTTCTCATTGGTGTTTGCATTTCTGACTAAATTAATTGATCCCGTGCCCTCGGATGCATAATCAATTAATATGTTTTTAAATATATGTATTGTCTATAGTACATGCCCCTGTCTTTTTTTTCATAATTAGAAGACATATAAGAGTGTTCTTGTTCACTTTCAGTAGCTATTAGCAAATATCTCAAGGATAAGATGAGCAAAATGTCAAAGTTTTCCCCTTAACCTCCATTGTGTAATGCTTACATAAGTCCTGGAAGTGCTGTCAAACTCTGAAGCCCAGAAGACTAATCATTCTTTGGCGGAGTGATTGAGTTTGATTGCTTCACTACTTCCACTACACGGAGCATCAGTCTTCATGCTGGAACCATCGCTGCTGGGCGTGCTCACCACTCCCAACTATTCGCAATGCTTTTCCGCAGGATCAAACTGCCACCTGAGCTGTCAAACTGATGAAAATGCTGATGTGATTTGTGGGCGGACTTATGAGTAAGCTTCACCGTCAGTCAGATGGTTTGAGATGATAAGAGTGGGGAAGGGTTGTTGTCACTGAACCATCTGTCACTTTTGACAATTAAAGGGGAATTTCACGGATATAACAAGTGGAGCCTGGTTGAATTTGCTTTTTTTTAATTTTAGATTACAACGTGTCACCTTTTGAAGAAGAGTGTATAATGTCTCCTGTGACTGCTGGGGATGTTTTCTAAGACTTAAAACAAACACTGGCAGTCACCATGCAGAAACTTTATGTCATCAGCACATCTTGGACTGAGAGTTTTTAATAAGACAATACTGAAACTATATCTATGATTCAAGAAGGCCTACAAACAACCAAATGAGCTGCTCTAATAAGGACAGAGATTTCAGTAGTTTATATTACATATTTATGTAAATAAATATAGTGCCTTGAAAAAGTTTTTGCTCTCTTCTGGTTTTTCTCTTTGTTACTTTGCATATTTCAGATTATCAAACAATTTTTAATACCAGACAAAAAAAATAATGGTAGTAAATGCAAACTGTGTTTTTTAAATTTTGATTTCATTTATGAAGGATCGAAATCAGCTTGGTCCTGTTACAAAAAGAAAGAAAGAAAGAAAAAAAATCCCCCAAATCTAGAAACTGGTTGTGCCACAGTTGACTGCAACTACTGCAATCGAGCATTTGCAATAACTGCCAATAAGTCTTTCACATCACTGTGGGTATATTTTGGACTAGTCTCCTTTGAAAAGTTGTTTTAATTTAGCAACATTGAAGGGAAGCATGAACAGCTTGTTTAAAGTCATATGACAGCATTTCAATCTCACTTTGATTTGAAGGCCACTTTAAAACCTGGGATGGTTCACTAGTGTTCTGTGTTTTCACTGTGGTTCGCTGGAGTCCCAAAACCCTAGAAATGGCTTTGTAACCCTTTCCAGACAGATAGATGTCAATGACTTAGTTTCTAATCTTTGTTCTTGAATTTCTTTAGATTGGACCATGATGCGCTGCTTTTTAAGATCTTTTTAAGTTAGCCTCATAGGATAGCTCATGCTTACCTATGATACTAACTAATATCACCTTATATTAATTCTCATTAAAATCCGGCCATCTTTGTTCATTTCAGATGTGGCTTCGGTGAAATTATAAATCTGGTGAAAAAAAAAGCACTTATTTAAAAAAGCACCTCTGTGTACACAGACTTCAGTCATGACTCTGTAGAAAGTTTTATGCACTTAAGTCGAGGTAAGGAGATTTTTTATGACATGGTCAATGTCAGTCTCAATTGTCCCGTATGATACAAAAGGGTTGTCAATAGTGCCAACTCATCGCTTTTAATGATATGTTTATTTCTATGGGCCTCTCCGATCAGTAGACATAATCTTCATAAAGCACACCCTGAGGTGGTGAACCAACTCTTCAAATTAGATCTGTCAATATTTTTGCCTATCAAATGAGATCACATCCAAGCCGTCAGCTCTTTTTCAACAATGGGCCCACAGTGCACAGGCAAGCCTCTTCTCTTCATCACATCACTGGCTGCTCCTGATCTGGCTGCATTTCCAACATAAAAGTGATGACTGGTCACGGGTCATGTGGGCTGTGGAATGGGAGGATGGGGGGTTTGGATGGGTGATGTTGGCAGTTGTTTTGATTTGTCTGAAATCTGTGCTGTGGCAAAAACAACAGAAATTTCCATGCTGGAACTTCCCCCCCACCCCGCTCGCCCTCTCTTTGGCCCGGCAGCTAAATCCGAGCCTTTGTGTCCCACATAGTTGTATGGATTTGTCAGCAATGATGCAGGGGCAGTCAGGGGAGGGGGGTGGGGGGAATGATAACCAAGCAAGTTTTTTTCTGTTGAGGAGGGAAGTACAACTGACTGGACTTTGACTAGACCACTGTCTTTTGGACTTGCCCCAAATTAGGCGTTGAACACCTCATATTAGCACATCACCTGTACAAAGACCTAAACTAAACAAACACGGGCTCACAAACAGTAAACTCTGATTGAATCTTGAAATGGCCGAGTAAATGAATTCCAGAAGACTAGTGGTCTACCAAGACATTGCAGACAAGTAATATTATTTAAAGATAATGTGGGAGACTGTTGCACCTGAAAATGGATGCAGGAGAAGGATTAGAATTTTCATTTCAGCTGTACAAAAGAGATTAACCAATTTATAATCCATGAGAAGTTCTGATCACTATTTACTGAAGCTGGATGATCACTTTAGAATTATGTAACATCAATATTCTTTGAACATTTTCACTTTTTGAATGTATTTTGAGAAATATTGCAGAAAATATGTAACGTTATACAACTCCTAGGTTCCCCTTGAAGGACTGATATCTGAATAATTTCCTCTCGTTTTAGTACAAAGTGTTTGTAAGATTTTTTTATTTGTGGTTTTATGGATTTCTTAATTTTTCTTGATCAAATTAATTGGTAAATTCAGGTTACATGTTATCAACTCTGTTGAAGTCCAAAGTCTGAAGCTGCACCGTGTGTGATATGTGAGTGTGTGAATGTGCAACATCTGAAGTAAGTGTGTTCTAAGTTTTCAAAATATTCAGTTACAACATTGTAACACAAAACTAAGGAAATTAAACCTTTAGCCAAGCAGCTAAATATTCAGAGTAATGTGGTTTATCTTCCAAGACGAAACATAGTGAATTTGATTCCAGTAAATCCAGTTTCAGTTTGAATGAGTGACTGAAAGACTAATAACCCTTTCACACTGAATACAGTATGTGGAGTGCCCAAGGTTTAATTTACTGGTTTTATGGAATAAAAAACAAAAAAACTGGTAAAAATAGTACAAATTTTTGTGTTTACATTGCCAGTAAAGAAGAGGGAACAATAAAAAGAAGATTGCTTTGATTGTGAGCACCTGTGTACCGACGTGTCTTAAAGTTCATGTTAATTCACTCACAATGTGTTTTTCCTATCTGTCTATCAGTGCATGGATAGGTACCTCCTGTCTGTTGACTACATGAGTTTGTCACGGTAGCAACCTCGCCAAGACATGCACTTCACATGCCCTTAACTTGACTCAGCGAAAAACTATTACTGAAAGACACAAGCCATTGAAATGACTGGGTTGAAAACAACATAGCCCTGCCATACTTAGAGTACAAAAAAAAAAGGGTCTGGCATTGCTGCAATGAAAAACATCTGGGTGGTGCAACTTTAAATGATAAATCGTACTTGTTTCAGTGTGTCATTTTAATGTAACACAATTGGTTTCCTGCAAAGTATCTAAGAGCATTTCATTGTTTTACTCCCAACAGTCAGCGCTGTAATTCATTCCCTCAAATGTCAGTGCTTTCAAGTCAGTTCCTGTATGTTGTTTAGAGAATATATTTGTGTATTTTCTCCCTTAGCAAAAAGTAGTACACTTTAAGTTTATTTTATTAAGTACACTTGAGTTTAAGTATAACAAGTATACTACGAAGCTTGTAGTTGTAATGTACTAGAAATTATACTAACTTAATACTTCTTTGGACTAAACTGGAACATTTTTAAGTCTAGAAAAGTATACTTAAAGTATATACTTATACTTTTAGAAGGATACTCTAAGTTTACAAAAGTACACTCATCTATATACAACTAATGAACTAAGTATATACATCAAGTATATATTTTAGTTTATTAAAGTATGCATAAAGTACACCACAAGTACACTCTTCTATATACTGCCATTGCAGTAGTTGTATTCTTCTAGTCCATATTTTAGTTTATTGATGTATACTTTAATGAACATAGAATTACTAAAGCTAAAAAAATACTATCTTTTTTCTATTTTAGTACTTGTTATACTTTAAGTATACTTGTAAGTTTGCTTAGCATATTTCTTGTAGCATGCTATTTATATACTTGAAGTATACTTCTTAAAGTACTCTTAAAGTTAACTCATGCTGTATGTACATAAAGATAATTCAGCAGACATACTATTTACTGTAAACTTTTAAACTCTGGTACTATATGAAGTTGAACATGTAAGTTTATAACAGGGGTAATACCTCAAAGTAAATGTGTGTAGTAAAAACATTTTTAGTCTGCTAAATTAAATGTAAGCACAGTCCAACGACTTCCCCTTATTCTGTATTTGGACCAAGTTAAACTAAGTTTTTGTACTTTGTGGGAGAAAGAAGTAAAAATTATACAAAAGTACAAGTATAAGCTTTAGTATTAAAGTATAAGTGTAAGTTGTAGGATTAATGTACTTAGTCTTAGGCTTTTCTTTACACTTTTCAGTATTGGCCAAGTATACTTCACTATACTATTCTTAAGTATATAAAAAGTAGTATATAAAAAATAAGCTTCAAGTATACTACCTCAGTTTTAGTATAAAATAAGTATACTTGTAGTACACTTACTTTTTGCTAATTAAACAATAAGTTGCCTCTATGTGGTTTTGAGTTTAGCAGAGACTTTATAACAGGACACCTTTTGCCCACTTTTTAAATCTGGCCCTACTGGTGCATGGGTCAAAAAATATCTTACTGGTGTGACGTCTGAATCTGTGACTTCAGCTAAACAGGAAGACTGGAACGTGAAATCATGTGTAAAGTTAAATAATCTCACAGCGCCTTGGTGATGTTTCCAAGCAACAGAGTTGATGCAGGCTCTGGCCTGACCCTAAATCTGATCCCCCAAAATGAAACCAGCCCTCATCCAAATATCATTAAATGAGCAGTGCTCTCTAGAGCTGGCAAATGGAAAGAAAGGCTGTCTATTGAGCTATATTGAGTATCTAAATAGAATATTTTAAATCAGTTTTTGATGACCTTCCAGTATACAACCACTACTGGATGATGCTATGGAAGGACAAACTGGACAAATGGGCACATTGATTTCTTCTCTCTGTCCCTCTTTTTTGCATAACAAAAAGCAGAAGGGACAGCTTTTGCAGCGTGTCCCTACGACCTTCAGCAGCTACACTTGGTGTTTATCATTTCATAGTTTTACATCCATAAACATCTGATCGCTACACTGAAGCACGGTGGTCGTTTTTGCGTGATGGGTTAAAGTTTGAGGGAAGCAGTGTGACAGTACAGGATACTGTCATTGATATCTGTGGAGGCGCATATCATTGATATAGGCTATGCGTTGCATTATAAGGTTAATCCTTATGTCCACGGCCCCACAGATGGGCTGGCCTGCTGGGCAGTGGGGATGAGTGTTCATTGAAGGCGGGGGCAAGAAGTAGAAATTCATCCATGTCTGTCTGGTTAAGACACGAAGAATGGAAGAATGATTCGGGTACAAAAAAACAAAACAAGTGAAAAAAAGGAAAAAAAAGACACAAAAAGTTTAAAAAAAAAAAAAAATGTTTCATGCGATGATGACATTGGGAAGGCAAAAGCAGAGCTGTAATCCTGTTTTAATCGCTGTGGATTTATTAAACCGGAGCAGCAGGTTTAAATCTCAGCAGATTACACAGAAGGCCCAAGGAGATGTGGACAGGGGGACGGGTGGGAGAGGGTTGCGTAATCAAGTGCACTTTAGGTGAGATGGTTCATCTTTGACGATCCAGGACTGATGGTGAGGAACTGAGTGTGGGTGTAAGGGCCACCCTCAAGATGTTAAACCTAAAGTCCTTCCAAATTGCGCAGTCATCATGGATATGTTGTTAAACTCTTGGATTAAGATCTTGATTTAAAATCTGGCCTTTTAGAATAATTACTTATGGGAATTAAAACTGCATGCAGATGTTACTAATTATTTTGGCACATTTGTTTGTGAGTTAATCTAAGCGTCCTTTGCAGTCAACCCAAATCTTCTTGGCAGTTTTTTTTTTGTTTTGTTGTTGTTTGTTTAAATAAAAGATCTTGATTCTCATGATGAATTGGTTAATCCCTGATCACCTCACATCTGGATTTAATCAAATCAGTCTCTTAACAGATCATGTAATGGACGCATCTACTTTCAGAGGTCAAAAGCTATAAAGTTTGCAATCAAAAAAAGCAAAGAAGATAAAAGAATACGTTTGAGTTGTATTTGTGTATATTCATGCTTCTCACAGAATCACCCAAAGTATTTTGGGGAAAAAATACCATCTGAATAACTCAAGTATATATATATATATATATATATATATATATATATATATATATATATATATATATATATATATAAAATGAAGCTTAATTTTCTTTTTACAAACCTCATTTAGACAGAATTTTGCAATCCTTTATCTGCCAACTGTCTCCCACGGGTTTCAAATGCTCTTCCAAAGACCGTTGTGGTGATTAATCTTTAAGTAAAGTGAAATCTGCCTAAGTTAAACATTCAGTTCTAAAGTTTCATGATCTATATCAATGATATATGTCAACACACTGTTGAGAACTTTGTCTCTCTTATGAAAGAATGCCAAGCTCGCCATCTGCTGGTCAAAAGTGGCAAATAAATGTTTGTAACCACTTTGTAATCATAATACTTAACTTGTAGTCAAATGTCGATTCTTACTTAGAAAGGCTTCCGACGAGAGATGATCCAGGTGTATCTCTCTGGTCTTCATGAGAGTATGTCAGATTCTCTGTGGGATTAAGGAAAGGAGTTTCAGTCTTTCTTTTATTATGTCCTTCAGCATATATAACACAGAATCATCCTTTCAAAAAGAAGAAAAAAGTCTCTCTTTCTGGGAATTCCAAGAATGAAAGTACAAATTTAGCATTTTTGATTATATCTGGCAGGGATACCAACTGGTAGTCCAGAATGAATTTGAAAACGAGGTATATTATACCTGATAGAGAAATGCTATGATAAGGGATAAAAACAGAGCTTGGGGGACACTTTAACTGTTTAGTTATTTTACAATTTGCTCAATCATATTTGATCTGACATATAATTTCACGTTTGACACATGTAATCAGTTTTATATGTATTTCACTGTGTTTATGAAAATTATATTTCCATCAAGCAGCCCCTTTTCCTTGCATATGATATAGCCTATTTTGAAGACTGTAAAGTATTTCTCAAAAATCTGTTCTTATAGTTTTGTTGTATTGTACCTTATATCTTGCAGCTGTAACACCAGAATTTCCCATCTTTAGTAAAGTTTATCCACCTGTCTGTCTGATCCTGAAGATATTGATGTGATCAAGTACTTTACAGAAATTATATCACATAAAAGAACAGAGGAGGTATTTCCTTGTGGAGTTTGCATGCTTGAGTGGGTTTTCAGCTTCCTCCGGTAATCCAAAAATATGAATGTTAGGTTGATTGACAGTTATAAATTTGCTGTAAGTGTGAGTGTGAGCATGTATTGTTGTTTGTCTGTAATTGTGGTCATGCCTTTCACCTGTCATGAGCTGGAATAGGCTCCAGCAAACCCCTGTGAACCTCTACATGATAAAGAAAAGAGATGGATATAGATTCGAACAAACTTTATTATATCACACATATTGGATGTTACACTATTCATAAAAAATATTGTTTCATAGTTTTTAACTTTATATACACTTATTAATGTAAATTCAAAAGATTGCATAGATGTAACACCAGGTATTACCAGCAGAGGGCAGAAAAGCTGGAGGGGTTTAGGAGGAACTTTAACTTTTAACTTCCGCCTGAGTCCGTCCTCTTCCGGTTACGGCGAACGCAGGTATGGCGGCTACTGTTTTCCTCTCAAATACATACAATGTGTAATCCGGTGTAATCCTGTGTCTTAGGATCTAAAATTATTTATTTTAAGAAGTTATTCCTCTAATAGCAAGTCTGTATGTGCAAAGATGGTATAATTGTTTAAGTTAATGGGCTCAAAGAGACAATTTTAAGCTCTCTTCGGTGTCATGACGAGGCCCCCATAAACGTTAATATACACAGAAGGCGGTGCAGTCATGGCGGTGAAAAACAGCGACGAAAAGGCTGTTTAAACAGAAATGAGCATCATATAACGCCCGGGAGAAAATTTTCATTTGCTTTACCCGTATAGGAATGTTGACAAACACAAAAGTGAGCGGTCAGTGCTGCTGAAGAGTAACATTGTTAGCAGTGAGGTAACGCCGGGTCCCGTTAACTTGAAATTTGTCTTCTTACAGCTTCAAAATGGTGCAGCGCCTGACTTACCGTCGTAGGTTGTCCTACAACACAGCCTCAAACAAAACCAGACTGTAAGTGAAGTTTACAGTTAAGTTTATTTCCCTTTATTTGGGTATGACTGCATGGCTCAAACTCGCCCCCCTGTCATCCTGCAGGTCCCGGACACCTGGTAATCGTATTGTGTACCTGTACACCAAGAAGGTCGGCAAAGCCCCCAAGTCAGCATGTGGCATCTGCCCAGGAAGACTGCGTGGAGTAAGTGGACCCAGATTAAAAATCTGATGAGTCTTTAAATCAGGCACCATTGAACATGAGGTTGTCATTTGAATCAGTACATTTTTGATATGCTCTTGTATTTAAATTTATACCTGCAATGCTTTTGAAATAGGGGTTAAGGAGAACCTGTTATTTTTGGTGGAAGATGTTCCAAGTCATGAGGGTAATGGAGCATTTGATTGGTAACACTAGTTTATTCTTTTGGCCTGGCGTAATTTAAAATGGACAGAAGTTAAGTGAAACTGTTCTGGATTATTAGATAAAAATTTTGAATTTTTACTGTCAGTCATCTCTATCTCAAAGAGGACAGGGACCATCCTGCTTGATATCACAGCCAGTATGTGTTATATGTACTTAATGTTAAGAATGTAAATGCATTGGATGGTTGTGGCTGCTGTTAAATCTTTTTTTTAGTGATCAAGAAGGTAAAAGTGTAACTGTCAGGTAATGAAGCAAAGCATTTTATTGTTAAGATACAACCTAGTTGTCTTCTCAAATAAGTTGCTAAACCCACATTCTTGCATTTACATACTATCTCCATTGGATCTTCAATTTAGAAAATACACCACATCTGTTTTTCAAGGAGCACATTTGTACTAGATAAACAATGTCTGTGATTTACTGTAATTTGAGAGATTGATTCCAGGAAGTGGCTTTAAGTCCTTGTTTGTTTGCTT
Source organism: Zenarchopterus dispar (assembly GCA_028564865.1). Classification (NCBI taxonomy): domain Eukaryota; kingdom Metazoa; phylum Chordata; class Actinopteri; order Beloniformes; family Zenarchopteridae; genus Zenarchopterus; species Zenarchopterus dispar. The sequence continues at coordinate 4,161,912 of JAOWBL010000010.1, forward strand.
TTTTAAAATCACAATTGTTTGTTTTTTTTTAATAAACATTAAGCTAAAATCATCTGATCAACACTCTTCAGTTAGATTTCAGTGTCTACATGTCACATTTTGATAAGTGAATGATGGTGGCATATTGGCCTCTAGAGTGAAGTTGCCACGGTAACGGTAAATGTAACTGAAGGTTTTGTGCTGTCAGAGTGGCTTTAAGCGTGATGCAAGGTAAAAAGTTTCACTGCATGATGGGGCCACGGCATCATCTCATTGTTGCTTCTTTACTGATCTGGGCTTTTTGTTATATAAATCAGGGTGTAAAGCTTAATGTTAATTTTAATACAGAGTAAATGTAGCATAAGTAGAAGTTGTTGATCCTGTTTTAATGTGTATTAATGCATGCAGTATTAACACAGTATTTATTGTTCGGTCGCCACAAAGCTGGGGCCATCCTCTTGAAGTGTGACGTGCAAAACCAGACTTAAAACTGTAGTTCACGGTGTCCTTATTTATAATATGAATATCAAATTGAACTTGGATCTTAACTTAAGCCTAAAAATTTTTAACATCATGTTCAGATGCTCACACTCTCTTAACTAGATTGTGTATGTTTTTGTTGTACTTAAGTCCTTAAAATTGGGATTTGTTACTCAGTAGCCCCTGGCTTTGAGAAACCTGTATCTTGTTCATTCCTGTAGTACGAGTGAGAGTTTGTAAAGTTTCTCTCAGTATAACGCTAGACCTGGGTTTAGTTTTAGTTTTGCTGATGCCAGACTTCTAATTTTAAAATGCAGTAAACAGGTCTGTTGTCTGATTAGCCTGCCATTGCATTGTTCTGGAAGCAGTTGGGCTGCACACAATAGCAATTGCAAACGTGTAGCTGTCACTGCTGAACTAAGGTGTAATTTTACATCCAGCTTTAAAGATATTTAGATCAGTTAGACTTGTGGATATTTATCCGTATTTATATCAACATTGATAGTTTGAATCGTGTTTATCAGCATGTTGGGGTAAAAAAAATTGATATAATTTTCAGATGTTATGGTTATGACAGAGATATAATTCAATTGTCAAATACACCACTGCAGCAGTGAAAGTACCTGTCTTTCTCATGTTAGACTACTTAGTGGTGGTGTGGTTGTGGCCTTTTCTCAGCCAGTAATTCTCTGATTTTAATATTGCTTTGCTTGTTTTACAGATTCGCGCTGTTAGACCTCAGGTTCTGATGAGGCTCTCCAAGACCAAAAAGCATGTTAGCAGGGCTTATGGAGGATCCATGTGCGCCAAGTGTGTGCGTGACAGGTAGGGAAGACCCTTTCCTGTTACCTCCTGACTGGTAGATGAGTTTGATGTCAGAATTGAAAGTTCAAGTATGGCAGCTCTGGAGAAATCTATATCCTAAAATGTCATGTACTTTGTACTTATTTATTCAATTGATATAGAATTTAAAACGAGATTGAAACATACCAGGTCTCATGGAATCCTTTTCAGTCACATTTGTTGACGTCTACACACTTAATGTTTTAAGGGTCCATTAATACTCTTCGTTCATAATGGATAAAGATGTGGTATACGTATCCTGCATGGATTTCATCCATCTTTTGGTACATAGCCTTGATGCTTAATCTCACAGATGAAATGGAACAATACCATCAGAAGTCATGGGGGCAGTGTTGAGCATAGTGAGTCAATCAATAACCAAATATGAGAAAACAGTTCAGTGGTTTCACTCACCACTGCCATTCGCACAGATGTTTTCCTTTCTCCCGACAGAAAACATTGAACATGAATGGGTTCATGAAACTCTGTTTATGGCTCAATGTAGCAAACACACACGCAAGGTGTGTGTGAATGCAAACGATGAAATTATAAATGTTGGTGGGTTTACAATAGAGAGACTTGGAAAATAGTGTCTTATCGATGAAGAAATGTAAACATCATACAACATATTTTCATATAAATATTTTCATATAAACCTAAAAAAGTTTTTTCTTAAGTTGCCAGCAAAAGGCTCATTATACAGTCTGTTTAATATTGGTGATGGACTTATCACTTCCCCCACTGGATGTGTTGCTCAACAACCACACACGAAACTGACAAGTATGAGGCACAGCTACGGACACGATGGTTAGAACAGATGGATGGGTGTATAAATGTATGAAAATGGGGTATAAATGGACCTTAAGACTGGAAATATAGCAAAAGACAAGACAACTGCAAGTTTTGAATATAATGTGTGGTTTAAAGTTTCTTTTTTTGCTTTTTATTCACAGGATCAAGCGTGCTTTCTTGATTGAGGAGCAGAAGATCGTAGTCAAGGTGCTCAAGGCACAGGCACAGACCCAGAAGTTAAAGTAAAATCTGTATTTGTATTGCCACAATAAAAAAATGACAAATCATTTTTCTTGTGTGATTTGTAATCTCTTGGTGTATTTTGTGTTTATTTATTTACCAGATCAACCAGTCAAATTACATAATATCCAAAGGATTTTTAAAAAATGTTTTGCTTCATGCCAAACCTGTTTTGCAATTCAAGTTTGTCACCATCTTCCATAAGGTTTATAAGTAGAACTAGTATCCTTAGTAAAATCACATATTTCAATTGGTCCTGTAAAGAGTTGCAAAATGAGTGTTTCAACAGGTGACTTGTTTGAATCAAGAGTGAGTCATATAAACAAAGTACAAGTAATGTCCAGTGACGATAAACTTCAGAAGAGTACTGATTAGTATTGTCAGCGAAAATAGATACTATTACATTGTTGGTACCCTAAACTGAATTAAATCATTTACTTTGTATAAGGTTATGGATTTATGAATTACAAAATCCTGAAGAATGTCAAACCAGTTTCTGCTCAAGCGCTCTTGGTCCAAAGCACATCAGCAAGTCCACTCAGTGGTTCAAAAATAAAAACTGCTGTTGTCATAAATCCATGTATTATAAGAAATCGTCCAGGTCTGGAAGCAGCCCCAGATCACTTGGTCAGAAAATTAGTTATGTTTCCTGCTCTGAAATGAGTGACAAAAATGCAAAAATAAGATATTTGTAAGAGGGTGTATCATTTTTCACAATGATGCATACTTACATTTATCAAAATAGTTTTGTGATGACGTTAAAAACGTCAGAGAATATGGTTGAAAATGCCTGTATTTTATAAACTCTTAAAATATATTTTATGGACAGTGGCAACTGAAATAATTATTCACTGACCAGCATTAGATAATTACACTCATTTTTTTTCTATTGAATTGATTTCATATGAAGATTAGATGTTACAATGTTTTTTTTAAAAGATGGTCTATAAAACCAATGCGTCTTCTCAGCATAGCTTTCGTGGTACTGTCCCTTTAAGTACGTCCTGTCTTGGACGAGTGACGTTACAGGGCATTTTGGTTAGAATAACGTAATTTTTATATATATATTTTTTTTAAAAGGTAGTTAAACTCTTATTTTTCATAGTTTGTAACAATCGCTAAAACCGCTGAATAAATTATGTTGTAAAATGCATAGACAAAAAAAAAAAAAAAACACTTCCGGGACACGTCAACCAAGTACTACGTACACGGTCGTCAGCCAGCGGCGCTAGCTGCATAGCTGAAATTGAATACATTTTCCTACGACATGGAGGCTTTATTCAGTATTCCGTTTGTTTTGCTCGAATGTCCAAATATAAAACTCAAGAAACCATCATGGCTGCACATGCCGTCGGCAATGACTGTGTACGCGGTCGTCATTGTGTCCTACTTTCTCATCACAGGAGGTAAATGAAGCTGCTAATGCTCAGCCTAAACGGCTTCCCATTCTTTGATAAATGTTTCTTTTACCAGGGTATCAATTAAAAGAAAGCCTCATTTAAGAGCTATTATTTTTATCTGGCGGTATAATGAAGAGTTTGCATGTTTAAACAGTCCTCTAGATTTCTGTAGCAAATGCAAAGAGACGCTAACTTGTTAGCTCAATTAAGCAGACAGACTAAAGCTTGGTTTTCTTTGAAAAAAAAAAAATCTAAATTATATATATATACGTGTGTGTATATGTATATGTATGTGTATATATATATATATATATGCATATATATATGTATATATATATATATGTATGCATGTGTGTGTGTATGCATGTATGTGTGTGTGTGTGCATGTATATATATATATATATATATATATATATATATATATATATATATATATATATA